>JADRCD010204423.1:0-11478 GCA_019843815.1 Montemys delectorum | reverse complement strand
ATAATAATAATAATAATAATAATAATAATAATAATAATAATAATAATGAGGAGGATCCAAGGAATCTCACTCAGAAGGGAAAATAAAATAGTCATTGGAGGTGGAGGGAGGAGGGAACCAAATGGGAGAGGAAATGGGGAAGGGAACAAGACAGGCCAGGGGGTGGGGGGCAGATGTAGGGAGAGCTGGGAAGAGAGGACCAGGGAGAATTAATAGAAATTGGAAGTGGGACAGACACTTCTAGGACATGCCAGACACCTGTGCTAGGGAAGCTCTGAGGAATCTAGGAGGGCGACTCTATCTGAGACTCCTAGCAGTAGGGGATATGGAACCTGACGAAAAAGAAAACAAAAAGAAAACCACACATCTGAAGTATGACAAGGGATTCTCTGTGCTCCTGCATCAGAGTCACCTCCCGTAACCAAGAAGGACTCCCAGTGGAGGGATAAGGATGCCAACCCACCTATAAAACCTTTGACCCAATATTTGTCCTGCCTACAAGAAGTGAAGGAACAAAAATGCCGCAAAGACATTGCCAACCAATGACTGGCCCACCTTGAGATTGATTCCATGGGCAAGAACCAATCCCTGGCATTATCAATGATATTCTGTTATGCTTCTGACAGAAGCCTAGCATAACTGTCTTCTGAGAGGCTCCACCCTGCAGCTGACTAAAACAGATGTAAAGACTCACAACCAAACATTAGACAGAGCTCAGGAAGTCTTGTCAAAGGGTTGGGGGAAGGAATAAGGAACCCAGAGGGAATAGGGCTTCCAGAAGAAGACCATGAGAGTCAACTAACCTGGACCTTGGGAGCCACAGAGACTCAACCACCAACCAAACAGCATACAAGGCCTCCCCTACACACACACACACACACACACACACACACACACACACACAGCATGCACATATATGTAGCAGATGTGTAGCTTTGTCTTCCTGTGGGTCCCCCAACAACTGGAACAGGGTTATACCCTGACTTGATTGCCTGCCTGTGAATCCTGCTTCTCTAATTGGGCCATGTTTTCTGGCCTCAGTGGGAGAGGATGTACCTAGTCTTGCAGTGACTTGAGGGGCCAGGGATGCATTGGTACCCAGAGGAGAACGAATAAATTATTAATTAATGTGAAAATATACAGAAGAAGAAAAGAAAAGAAAAAAAACCACATCTGAAGCATCGCAAGGGATTCTGTGCTCCTGCCTCAGAAACACGGCGCTGCTGTATAAACTGCTCGCTACCTGGCCTGCAGGCCACACAAGAATATGGAGCTCTGATCATAGACCTCTGCCACTGTGTCTTTACTGGGAGTTTCAAGTGATTCTGAGGCCTCTCATGTCGGAGGGTTTGTGCTTAAAGAATTCGAAGTGTTCAACTGGATTCCAAGCGATGGACCCTGTTTTATCTTCTGTCAGTCCTCTTCCCGGGAATTCCTTCCTCGCTTTCCCTAGGTAAAACTGCTTCTGCAGTCTGCCCACACATCAGCTCCTTGTGGGGAAGCTTTTGTACTTCTTCCCACTCAGTTCCAGTCGGCACTCACAGAGGTCTCTGCTTCTTCACCCGCTCCCTGACATACATTGCCTTTTGCCTCCATTTATTCCGTTGTAGTCATCCACTTTCATCTCTGCATCCATAATTTATTACAAAGAAAAATAACTTTCCTTGTTTTGATGTCTGAGAGGTTGACGCTTTAGCCTGTGTCTTTATCCTGGATTGTCAGTGTTCCTTCAAAGTAGAATGCTGATAAAATAATCATAGGGCAGAAACATCTGGATTTGAAATTCAAATTCACCACCTCTAAAATGTTGTTGTCTGGGTTTTGTAACGCAAAACTGATTTCCTTGTGACAATCTCAACATATTTTGTGTTTATTATATTAGTGGTTATAATCCTGTGCTGTACCCCATTATGATTTGGATATGAATACCAAAAGTCTCATGGATTAAGTCTTTGATTCCCTGAGAGTGGAATTATCAAGAGATCAAATTGTATGGGTATTCATTTCATCAATTCAATCCACTGATGGGTTGCTAACTTTTCTGCAGTGTTGGGAAGTAAGAAAGCTTGGAGGTAATGCCTATTTGGAGGAAGTGGGTTCTATGGGCCTAGATCTCACCCTTCCTTGCTGGTTTTCTTCTTCCTGGCTGCTATAGAGTGAATAAGTCTGCTCTACCACTTCCTCCTGCCCTAGCATAATGTCTCCTCAAAAGCCAGACACAATAGCCAACACAAGCTGAAACTCCTGAGACCACAAGCCAACATTAATCTTACCTTGTTTTCTTTCTCACACATGTTGCCCCAACAATAGAAAACTGAGATGTCCACCACATCCAGCTATGCACAACTTCCACCATGTTGCTTAGTGGATCATTAGCTTCTCCTCCCTGGGGATCTAGACTAAATGAATGACAGGCTTTGGCCAGTGGAATATGCAACGCTGTGATGCCAGTAAGGGCTTCATAAAGCACACTTGTGCCTTTGAACATCTTCTACTACCATGAGCTCATGCTAGACTTGGGAGATGAGAACACAGGGAACAAACTTACTCAAATCAGAGCTTCCTACATCAGAAAAATAACCAGAAAAGCCCCAATCTGTAAAGACTAAGTAGGCTTTGTATGAGCATGTTTAATTAGGAGTTGATACTCTTAGAGAGCTCAGTAAATAATAGCTATTATTGTAGTTATTGACACAACTCCTTGATAATTCCCATGAAGGTATCCTTGTGAGTTGCTTCATGGCACTATTGTATTTGGGTTCTACTCTGTATTCTTGGCCCAACAGATAATATAGGCAGCATTTCCAACCTGCAGCCCATGAGACACATGCAGCCATATGCAGCCAAGGATAGCTATGAATATAGTTCCAACACAGAATCCCAAATGTACCTAAAATATTCTGAGGCTTTCTTGTTGCAGGTTTTTGAGATGTGCTTACAGTTATCTTGAAGCAGCATCCAATTCTCTATGCAACTGGAATGAGCTTGTGTTTCTGATCCCCATGTTTCCACTTCCCAAATGGGATAATAGACATGTGCCAGCACACCTGGTGCTGGAGATGGAACTCAAGGGCTGGCATACTCTAGGACAGTACTCAACCAACTGAGCTATATCCTCAGTCCAGCAACTTCATGCTTCTCAAACATGAACTGTGTAGATGACAACTGTCATATCATATTGTCTGCAGCTTGTACTTGCCTGTTAGACATTTGGTGTCAGATGACATATGATCATGAGACTATAAGGGTACCTTCATAATCTCTACTTAATCACATAATCACAACTGGCAGTAGATTAGACTCAGTACACTGTCCATAATTGCTCATGAAGGGACCTTATTTAACTCTGAACCAATACTATGGTCTACATACACGAATGTGGAGACAAATGGTGAATAATCTCTGTCCTGAGTCAAATATTATTTTGATATACTTGTAAGCTTGTGTCTTGTTTGTTTATTACTTATTTATCCAATAAATGTTTTGACTAATTATAGGTGCTACATAAGGATTTCCATGGCGACTTTTAGCAGAGACCTTAAATACAAGAGAATATTAAATTAATTTAAATTTTTACATAAATCCAAATTTTAAAATATGGGCACAAAAGTAACAAAAAAAGAGGATATACATTAGCTTTGTGTGATTCAGACAGAAAAATCAAGGCCCTCCTTTTGAGATATTGCTTTGTAGCTTGAATTGAAATTATCTGTGTGAATTTTGTCTCCCCTTTTAGACTGAATTCATTTTTGGTGAGATTGGTATCTTGCAAGCATGCTATGCTTTCAAGTAAGGAAATATCTATGAATCTTTATGAAATAACCAGTGAGGGACAAGCCCTGCATTCAGAGAATTACAGGTTGATCACAAAGATAAGAGACAAGGCCACAAATAACCATCACATATTCGGAACAGGAGAAAAAGAGCTACTGTCAACAACTAAATCCCAGTGTATCCTGGGCTCAGCACTGTGTCTGGAACTAAACTGCTCCATCTAATCATCTTCAAAGAGCAGGAGTCTGAGTGGCACCTGCCTAAGCATCTCAGAGTGCTCTGTCTTCTCATCCACTGTCAGGGAATTGTAAATTGAAAACTTCTTAGATCCTCATCCTCCATAGAGAGGATCCATTCTTCCTACCTGTCATCTCCACATTTGGGTCAGAGATGTCATCTCCTATCCATGAGTCCTTCTGGTGAGATAGTCTCCCTAAGGTTTCTTCTTCTGATTGATTCATTGCAATACAATTTGTATATAACACAGGTCCCTTCCCTTTGTCTCCAAAACAACTTCAAAACCGAAGCTTTTAAAAATCTGGATTAACAATTAAAGATTTCAGTGAATAACCCACAAAATGAGGTTGTTAGAAGAGCATATGTGTATTGTATCCTCGGGTTCCCAAGGAAACTCCTGATTTGTCTTCCTAAAAAAAAAAAAAAAAAAAAAAAAAAATCAAGATTGTTAGGATAGTCATTCTGACCAAAGTAATCTGCACAGCCAGTGCATTCCTTGTCAAAATTCTAAAGATGTATTACACAGACATAGAAAAATGGTCCTAAAAATCTGGCCGAACCAAAAAAGACACTGAATAGCCAAATCTAATGTAGGCAAACATAAATTCATGCATGGACATTTGTGCATGCACCCGACCCCTATAAACACACAGGCATGCACTGAGGATTATCTGTCATCATTTCTAAGGGTGGTGAGCAAGCAGCCAAGGAGAAAAGAAAACAGTACTCCTGTGTAGCTGTAAAGCCTGTGAAGCACAACACTGACCACTGTGGCAATAGCCAATAGTTCAAGAGTGACACTTATAGTAGTACTCAGAGTAGCCAACAACCACCAGAATGAACTTAATGCTGGGTCAATGGGTGGGATTTCATGCCTACTATTGTAAACCCAGTCAACTAACTGTAGCTGTTGAAATCATGGCCCCCAGAGAAGAGCCCACTACCACCATGTTCCTAAGCCAATAGAATTTCTAACTACATTCTAAAAGTTATCCTTATGCCCACAAATAAGTTTAGCTTCCCCCCCTCATCAAAGCAGCTTCTTTGTGTGGCAGTTGGGAACCATTACAGAAATCAATAACTTGTCAAAACTCAGAGAGCAATTGACTGTGGGTTGTCCAATTCCAATTTATAAATCTACAACACAATTGCAAATCACAACACCTAAGGGTGAGGGAACATCACGGAAGAGGGTACAGAAGGATTGTAAGAGCCAGAAGGCCAGGATAACTGTTGTGAGATGGAATTTTCTATACTGCACAAAGAACCTACATCCATGAAATAGTGACAATATGGTCACATATATAAGACCAATGACAAAAACAAGTGGCATGCTAGTGTGGATGGGAAAATTTTCATAAGGCTGTACTGCTAGATGAAGACCTAATGGCAATTAATGGCTGCCGAGAGGAGAATTGATTCATTATAGGAACCAGCCTCATGATAGGTTATCCAATCTTGAGTGGTCAGCCCTAAAAATGTAATTGATCTACTGGAGGAACCATCCCCATGATATGTAATCCAATTCTGGGTGGTCAGCCCTAAACATGTACAAATAAGCAATACTAAATACACTCAAGCAGGTTACATTTATATATACATATATGTATATGGATATATATATATATTCATCACAATAATTAAAGATGTCATGGGAAGAGTCAGAGGGAAACAAGAGAGGAGTAAAAATGATGTAAATATAATATGAGATTCTCAAAACAAATTAAAAGTCAATTTAAAACATTATCACCCTTGAATGTGTTTCAGTTTTGATTGTGTTTTTCAATAAAGTAGAGAAAATAAAAATCCAAGAGGTTGGATTATATCCTCCAAACTATTAAATTTTCATCTGAACTCATGAACTTCAAAGTTTACAACCCTCCCTCATGTCTCACTGCCCCAATAACATCATAAGGATTAATAAAGAAGCACATTGAATTTCTTGCCTCAGTTCTGGAAAAGATCGCTAGGAAACAAGAAAACCAAGACCCTAAAGGATGCATTTGCCACTACTGGATTGGTAGATGGGGTCCTGGCAGAGACGTGGGGCAGTTGAATGATTTATTTGAACGGAGTAGAGAATAAATTAATCTAATAATAAATAAATCTGGAGTACAACACTTGCACTGGGAATAGTGATTGAGTAAGCTGCATAGTTCAAACAGATGTGGGGTGTGGCTGGCTATGGAGGTCATTGCATGCCAGAGTACTACAATGAAGAATAACATGAGCAATGTACGTCAACCCAGATCTCACTGCTCCTCTCTCCGGGTCTCTAACATCTCTCTGCCATGAGGTGAGCTACTTTATTCTACCACGTGCTCCACCTTATTTTATTTCATCTTGCCATGGGCTCAGAAACAATGGGATGAAGTAGCCATAGCATAAAAGCCCTAAAGTCCTAAAGCCACAAACCTCCTTTTAATTTGTGTGTCTCAGTGGTTTTTCACAGTGTTAGACAGAGGCTAACACACTTGAATACATCCCTTTGTCCTTTGTCCATGACATAGAACAAGAAACTGCAGGCCACATGCATTCCCTCAGTCTAGGACCTTCCTGACTCAAGAATCATGAGCTAAATTTCTGTCCATTGCAAATAAGTATCTCTGGTATTCCTGTGACAGGCACAAAAATCAACATGCATGGGTGGCAACAATCATCTGCTCATTTGTGTTTTCTGCATGGTGTCCTAATTCCAGAACTCTACTCTTCCCTAAATGAAATAAGTAGAACACCCTAATTGTTCAGGAACCAAGGTGATGACAATGACGTACAATTCAGTGTGCCGCCTCGGTCCTGTACTAAGTAACCTGTGACGCAGATCAATCTGAAGGCAACTGTTTGCATGTAAATGACACTTGAAAGGGTGGAATCATTTTTCTCTTATGTTTCCAAGAACACCATGCAGATATGTTACCGCACATGTGGCTGATAAAACTTTCTAGAACTAGGGAAGGCTTTAACGACTTTTCTGGCCTCCATCGCTCACTTTTGCAAGATTACACTCGCAGGTTTTTTCTCAACTTGCTGATCTCCATCCTATGCTGTTCCCTAATACCTCCTTCCTCTCCCTGAGGTCTCTCTTCCCCTTCCTCTGCTTCTCTCTCTCTGTCCCTCTCCCCCTCCCCACTCCCTGTCCATCTTCCCTACTCCCTCTCTTGCCCTCTTTCCCTCTCTCTTCCCTACCATCCCCTTCCCTCTCCCCTCTCCCATCTTCTCCTCCTCCTCAAGCCAGGCCATATTTTTGTCTGTCAGTGTTTCAGACATGCTGTACTCTCTCTCCTCCTCCTCCACATCCAAAATTTGAACAGAATCATCCCTCTGCCTCAAAGCCATTCTTGCTTGTTCAGTTAAAATGAGGACTCTTCACCAAATCCCTTCAAAGTGGTTGGACCTGGGCAGACAATCATCCTCTCCCTCATTTCCCATGTCTAGCATCTTTTCATGTACTGCAGCTTCCATCTGACTGACTGCTCATCCTTCTTCAGATGGCGTGCCACCGATGCCTCCCACCCTCATTGACACCCCATGCTGACCCACTTCCTTAATTTGAACTACTCACAGATAAGACTAGGCAAAGCTGACTCCATCCTAATGCTCCACAGTGGAATTGGTTAAGTTGGGGACCTTGAGATAGATAATCCCGGATTATCCTGGTGGATCTGAAGCAATCTCAAGCATGTAAAAGGAGAAAGCGAGAGATGCAAGTGGCCCAGGGAAAGAGAAGTGATGTGACGGCAGGAACAGAGGTAGAGGTGATGTACTCTGAAGATGGATGACAGGATTGTACCATAAGGTCTATGGCAACTTCTGGGAGCTGGCAAAGCTGAAAATGAGATCTCCCAAAGAGCTTCCAGAAACAACCCTGCAGACATGCCAGTTTAAGGCCAGTGAAACTATATTGAACTTTTGAGCCCCAGAGCTATGAGAGTCTGTGGTAGTTATTTACACAAGCACCAGGAGTGAGTGTGTGCATCTGTGCTTTTTTACAACCTCCAGACATGTCATATAATTATTTCTTCTTGATGAGCTGCAGCCTTCCCAAGCAAAGGATGAGACCTTGTCATCTCACCTTGGAACTATAAGTTCATGCCAAAAAGTACATTGAAGGCGATATTTTTCCTTATTTTTATTAATTAAATAAATGACATCTATAAAATTAACTTGTAAGAGATACTGGTGAGTTTTTCTTGTTTTGGTTTGCTTTGCTTTTTTTTTGTTTGTTTGTTTTAGTTAGCTTTGGTTTGGATTTTTTTGCCTGCTAAACTTTCTTAAGTATATTTTATTTTGAGTGTTTAGGGCAACTGTCACACACTTAGAGACAAGTACACACATCATCAAGTGGACACATGGTGAGTTTCCAGTGCTACACTGAGCTTAAAAGAGGCATGAGTGCTTTCAGAGAAGCGCTCACCCTGGCTTCCCTGTGCCGTTCACACCCCAGGGTGACTACTCCAGCAAACTCCACCACAGTGCACTTCTCTCCTGATAATGCATTCACATGCACACACACATGTCCAAGGACATACATAAAGAACGGAGGAAGCTTGACTGCTTCCACTCCAGATGAGAGCCTTCTGACAAGTGAGGGCTGCCATGAGAAGAAGAATCACTTTTGTGGTTTGTTGTTTGTTGGTTTGTTTGTTCGTTTGTTTCCTGTGTGGCCAGGGCAGGTTTGCCGATGCTCTTGTGTCTCCCCATGTATGTGTATATGGAAAGCACTAATTGGTTATAAAGACAAGGTACAGGGAGAAGAAGAGATGAGGAAAAAGAGGAGAAGGAGACATGAGGACAAAGAGGAAGAGAAGGAAGAGGAGGAGGCAAAGGAGAAGAAATGAAGTTGAGAGGAGGATGGGAAGGGGCCAAGGAAGAATTAGAGGAAGAGAATGGGGGTAGATACAATCTAAATGTATTCTTGTATGACATTTCTGAAGATTAAAAGAAATCAGAGAGTAAAAATGAAAGCTTTCTACACAAACACACACACACACACACACACACACACACACACATGCACACACACAAACACACATACGTACCACCTGCCCGGAGAGGCAAGGCAGCATAGCAAACAGTAAATTGGGAAACCTTCCTAAGATGTGTTTTACCTGCTTTACCCACTGTACACCTTTGTTGTCTAACACCAAGGGCTGTTTAGGAATAAGCCCTTGCTTTGGGTCTCTTTAGCAAGCCTAAGCTGAGCACTTGGGAGCCAACAAAAGCAAGTCCAATTCTCATGACAAACAACTACAGCTTACTGGGACAGCCAGGATACCCATGTTGCCTTGCTCATTGGTCCCTTGTCCATCTCCTGTCTACACCCCTGCCCAATTCACATGTTCCAAGAAATCACAAAGGGGATTCTAGCATAGCTGAGAGCAACAGCTCTTGAAGGGAACACATGAGTAATATCTCTTTGGCCTTCTAGAGGACACCTAGCTGCCAAAATTTACCTTCCATTGGAAGCCCAGAAAACATGGGGCCTGTGGCTCATTGGCTGGGAGCTTGTACATTAGGATCACATTTTTGCTTGCTAGAAAAGGTCAGATGTAAGTAAGAGCCTCCTTTGGACCACAGACACATTGATGTTATCATGCCATTTCAGCTGAATCCAGACACAGCCAAGGCAAAGGAACGTTGTGGCCTCACTAGGGGGAACACGAACAGCTCTGCCTCTTCACAGGTATACTTCCACGCCATGTTCCCCAGTTCTCATTTTTATACCAGAGAAGGCAGTGGAGGGCACCACAGGATAAAACACAGATTTGGAAGCAGAAGTGACACCAAATTATCTATATCCTTTAAAAGTCTAGTGACTTTAGACAAGTTACCCCAACTGCAAATTGTGTAATGTAAATGGAGAAAAGAAAGTACTGGCCCACCTCCAGGTGGTTAATATTAACATAATAATTTAATGCATGAAAAATCCCCTGGTGTGAAAACCAGCGGGGGCTATTAACCTCCAAGAATTTCTTACTGGAAATTCAGATGCCAAAGCTCACCTCCTCCTTCCAGCAGCGAGCTTCCCTGTTCTATACATAATATTATGACCTTGGGTGTTCTGGAGCACACATAGGCTGCTCTGACTCCTTCCTTCACCAGAAGTTAATTGCAAAGTTTCCCATGTTTCTTCTTGTAAAATCTTTGTCACCAGTTCTTCAGCTCTTCCCCTTGTGCAAGCAAATATCTCCTGTGTCATAGTCTAACCACAGTCAGCCTTCTAAGAGCCCTGAGCATATTAGATGATATCTGGAGACTATTTTGATTATCAGAACTGGGTTGTTCCTCCTTAGCTTTGTTGATTTGAGCCGCACTAGTAGAGTCATCTGAGAAGGAAGCCTAGATTGGGGAATTTCTTAAATCAGATCGGCCTATGGGCTTATCTTTGGGACCCTGTCTTGATTATTAATTGACATAGGAAGGCCCTGCTCATGGCTGGCAGCACCATTCACTAAGCATGTGGCCCTGAGCAGCATAAGAAGATGAGTGAAGTTTGAGCCCGGGAGTCAAGTCTTCAAGTAGAGTTCCCCCATGGTTTCTGCTTCAAGCTCCTGTTTGCATTCCTACCCTGACTTTGATCAATGATAAACTGGAAACTGTAAATTGAAATTAACCCTTCCACGAATACATTGGTTTTGGTCATAGTGTTTCATTCAACAATAGAAAGAAACTAGAGCATGAGGAGTTTAGATGCTGCTAAATATCCTATGGCAAAACCACAATTTCCATGCAGTCACAGTGTATTGCCTGACTCTAATAGAAATGGGTCAAAGTTGAAGAATGAGCTAACCTGAAATTTTTAATTCATGTAATCTTCCCCTGCTCTGGATGAGACTTCTGTCTTTACCATTTCCTCATGAGATTACCATTTCCTCAAATTCCAAGCTCCAAACCATACACTGATCCTGCTTCCTCATAGGAAGGGAAAACTAAGACTCAAAAAACTCAACTTAGTTGAGTAGCAAACATATGTCAAGAGCTGTGAATGTGCATTAATTCATTTTGTCCTCAAGACACCTCCAATTGGGATTAAACTCAAGCGTTCATAAGGCCTCTAGTATTATACGGTGGTCTTCTGTAACCAAGCAGCAGACGCAGCAGACGCTCAAGAGGGTGTGTTGAGGAACAAATGGCCACACTAAGTGCACATGCTAAGGACTGATGGACTTGGCACATAACAGAAAATGCCAATGTGTGTGTATACATAAGTGTTTCACTTAGTCATTGCTACTCTCATATTTAAAGTCCGTAAGATGATAGGCTCTAAAAGTTAAATGACAAAATGGGTGCAGCATTCCTTTGGACAAAAGCTTCCACTTGGTAATTTTTGTGTTTTTCTAACTTTAAGTATTCCCCAAAACAACAATTTTCTCTTCCTTTTTGGTCAGTCAGTATATTGTAAGATTATTTTCCATTAAATAAAATCATTACAGGTTGTCACTAAAGTACAATCAACAGAATGTCTCT
>JADRCD010204422.1:0-22877 GCA_019843815.1 Montemys delectorum | reverse complement strand
GGGTGGGGGAGGGGGAGGGGGAGGGAGAGAGCGAGAACTTTTAGATTACATTCACTCTTCCCTGCCTTGCAGCAGCCACTGCCTCTCTTCTCTCTCTCTCTCTCTCTCTCTCTCTCTCTCTCTCTCTCTCTCTCTCTCTCTCTCTCTCTTTCTCTCTCTCTTTCTCTCTCTGGCGGTGTTTAGGTTGGGGTCCGGCCATCAGGTCTGAAGCTCAAGGCACTGCTCTGTGCCAATATCATGTCAACTGTGCTAAAAAGCAATAATCGTTTCTCACCTTCTAAAAGATTACTGCTAAAATAATGCAGAGTAATGACAAGGCTGTGCCCGGCGCCAAAAGCAGGTCACCAAGGCGAGGCTGAGGTAGGATTACGTCTTTTGGCAGCTAAGAAATTATGACATAAAGTTAGTTTAAAACAAAACAAAACAATCTCCATAAATTAGACTACTATTCTCTTTTCAAAACTAAGCCAAGAGTGGGATTTATCTTTCTCTCTTCCCTCTCTCTGATCAAGTGGAAGTCAGGGCCTCCTCTGTGGAAGCCAATTTTAACAGCTAGATCTTATCTCCCAAGAGAGAGAGTGGGGTTAACAGTATTAAGCAGGGGTCTCCTGGCCACAGGCAAGGGATCTAAGGGCCTCTCACCATTACCAGATAAGTGTAAGTGCTTAATCTTTGCCCTGGATGTTAACAAAAACTCCAAACAAAATAAAAATAGAAACAATCTTGGGCCCAAAGCACAGGCTGAAATGTGTGTCAGTGGCCACCTTTCCCCTGGGCTCTGTTTAGAAGGATTCCTGCCAAAGTCTGACTAAAATAAGCAAACAGTATATAAAAAGGTAGAGCAGAACAAGGAGCCTTTAGATGGTTTCGACTGAGCAGCGATGGAAAGACGAACCTGGAGAAGACAGAGCCCACAGGGAGAGGACAAAATGAGCAGTTGAGGCAATCAGCTCCCCAGGATGTAACGAGTGGCTCGGCCATCAAGCATCCCAGCCAGCTTAAGGGAGCAGGCCTAGCACAGGTTAGGGACGGTGGTGGAGAGCATCCTGCCTGAACCCCTCCTCAGAGCTGAACTCCTGGGATGGGAAATACACCGAGATTGTCTACAGGCCATGTGGAGGTCCTGGGATGGGTCACGTCAGCTCCATCACCCATCAACTTTCACGTTAGGACATCAGGACAAATTAATATACTGAAATTTCAGTCAGGCATCGGACATTAGGGGGACTATAAAATGGTCTGCAGGAATAGACACAGCCCATCTTGATGTCATTTATGTGGTGTGTAAGTAACATCCTCCAAGAGAACATGGAAAGAGGTCCAGGAATGACAGCTGGAGACCCCGTGCCGTGTCTGGACAGCACTCGAGACCTGGGAATAGTAAACTGTTTATGCTGAAGACTGGGAGGGGAGAACCCTCTACCATTTGCTGGGGAAGCCAGGGGAACAACAATCTCACAGAACCCAGCCACAGAAGGAGCCCGGCAGGGAAATTAAAGCCCTGGCCTGAGAATGCTCTCAAAATTTAAAACCAGCCTTGGAAAGGAGCTAAAGGAAGCGTGAGACTCTGGAGGCCAATGACAGAAACTGTGAAATGAAGTTTTTGAAAGATACGCTAACGCTGAGCTACCATCAAGTTTCTAATAAACCCTGACATGATCTAAACCACAGGACTCAGCTGCCTGTTGCTCTAAAAGAAAATCAGATCGCTTTGCCACCACAGTGGGGGGTGCTGTGGCCTTGGGCAGAATCCCTTGAGTTACAATTGATCCCCGGTTATTCACTGCTCCATAGCAGACTGAGCACTCTAGGGGTTCTTTGGGGTCCACTGAACTACTAAAGAGGTGCAGCACATGCTTAGTAGCAGGACGATGAACCAACACATTTACTTGACCTTCAGTATACACTGAGTATCTACTACACAAGGCATAGACTTGGGATCCAACAACAACGGATAAAGCCACACTTCCTGCTTTTACAGGGCTTATAGCTAGGGGAAGGGTCAGGCATGCGCCATAGAACCCAAGACAAAAATGTAAAATGACTACCTCAGACATGTACCATGTAGGTGTGAACACAGGATGAGCGTCCTAGACAGGGAAATCAACTGAAAAAGGTCAATGTCTTCAGGTCAGTAGAGTTTTTCACGAGCTGCAGGTCAGGCCAGTACATGTATGAGTATGTACATGTATGCCAGATGTGTACTTGGCTCCCAGAGGCCAGAGGAGGGCGCGAGATCTACTAGGGCTGGGGGTCATAGGTGGTTGTGAGCTCCATATGTACCTGTGGGTGCTGGAACTAGAACCCAGGTCCTCTGGCAGAACAGCAAGTGCTCTTAGCTTGTGATTTGTCTCTCCAGCTCAGACTTTTTCTTTTTCTATAAGCTGATTTTTCTCACCTATTTGTTATAATAACAGCTGCCCAGCACAATGTGTTTTAGGCAAGAATCCCACTCCCACCCCCAGCACACAGTGACTGATCTGGGAAAGCAGCTGCAGGTGGAAAGCAGGAAGGGCCTAGAGTGGCTGGTCAGTGACTGCAGTGGAGGGGAGAGGAAAGACTGGCAGGGCCTGCCGGGCTGAATGTGGGCAGGGAAGGAGGAGGCATGGTGGCTGAGAAGCTCCATGTGCTGAACAGACAAGACCGGTACACCACAGGCTTATGGCACCTGCAACAGAGATACAGAAGCAAGCACGGACAGAGTGTGCTATGCGGAAGCCAGAGGCCAAGTGGAGTGAGTTGCAGCAGAAGCGCCATCTAAGAACAAGGTGAGGCAGAAGGGGCCTCAGTCTGCACCTTGAGGAGCAGAGCACTGGTTTGTCATCTTTTTGCTTCGGCTGAACTGGGGACTGTGTGTAGAAGGCAAATGTTCTACTACTGAGCTCCAGCCCCAGCCCAACTCTAGATTTATAATGAAGTTCAAGATGGAGAGCCAGGGTGCAGCCCTTAGGCCAGATGAAAACAGTAGGTAGCGATGTCAGGACTTCCTTGCTTTTGGATGAGGATTAAAGCTGGGCTCTACACTGGCTCTGTTCACATCTTAGTGGTCTGATGGCTGTGTCACCTGTGAGTGAGTCAGGAGAGTATTAGTCTGGACTCCCAGGGTGCTGAGAGGGCGATGGAGGGGTTCCTGGCCTTGTAACCTCTGGTTAGCTGCAAAGACATACCTCGAGTTCTCACTCACTGGAGAACTGCTGAACAAGCAGCACAGAGAAGGATCTCAGCAGAAACCCACAAGTTGACAATCTAGGAATTATATTCTAAGCTGAGCTTAAACCCTGAGATTAATGATCAGTGGTCATTCTGGGGTTGGGTCAGCAAAGAGCTTAGCACTAAGCCTTCTTGAAATTTACTGTAATTATGAGCTCTGGAGTCGGCTATCTGCTAGTCCTTGTTAGCATGTGTTAAAGCAAGCCTCCTGAAAAATAGTGAATTCTCTCCCCATTCAGTTAAACATAACCACCCTCTAAAACTGGACCCAAGTGCCACTTTCTTGGAAGCTCCTCTGATCACGCCCATCTGGACAATCTCTTGGCCACACCCCAACTGCAGGACTTCTGTCACCCAGCTTTGCACTAGTGTTTCAACACACATTTCCAGCAGCTGTCTCTGAACCTAACCTGTGTCTACTACTTGTCAGCCTGTGAGGCTCTGGAGTAAAGAGATGCATAAAGAAGGTCCCCATCATTACCGGGTTTCCTGTAGCCAGGGAATAAAATAATAAACATAACAGCTCAGTGTGTGCTATGTACATTACAATGAGGAGGGAGTTCGCTGGGCGCTTCTACAGAAGTGGCTGTATCTAATGGGCGCCTTGGAGGATGTTAATCAGGGGAAGAAAAACATGAGAATGAGAGCGTGGAAATATCACACCCCCCAGCCCCCGTGTGTGTGGTGGGTCAGGGAGCTAGAGAGGGAAGGGTGTTTAAGACTGATTAACACGCAACCTGTATGTAGCCAGCTGTGGAGCCAGGCCTTATATATAAAGCAAACCTCATGTGGGGTACCTGGCATTCTGCTTCTTGAGCTCCAACTTTCCACTTTGATTTATCACTGTACAGAGCTCACGGCTCATACAGTAACTTGTACCTGGGGCTTTCAATATGGCTGCTCTGATTTGAGGGATGGCAATTCTAAGATATGCTAGATTTAAATGAAGGTAAAATATCTTACCAGTCATTTTAAGGGTCTAGAGCAAAGACTCAGTGGTTAAGAGCACTTGTTGCACTTTCAGAGGACTGGGTTTGGTTCCTAGTATTGACATGGCTGCTTAGAACACCTTAAATCAGTTGCAGGGGACCCAATGCCCTCTTCTGGCCTCTCGGCAGGAACCAGGACATGTGGTGACATAAGTATGCATATACTCATGTAAATAAATAAATTAAAAAAAATAAATTTAAAGTAGTGAGTATATGTTGATATTATTTTAGCTAAATAATTTGCATCTTATTTGAGTTAAATCAAATATATTATTAAAAATTAACTTACCTGTTTCCTTTTGCCTGATAAAATGCAGCAGTAGAAAACTGTTGTTTGCATTTGTTGCTCATGCTGCTTACTGAGCCCTGACACAAACACAGGCAGGCCTTGGAAGGTGGCTGCCCTGACAGTGTTCCCATCTCGGTATTTGGCGGCTACTTTTCATATCATCTACATTTTATTGAGTAGATATTGCTTTATAATAAGGAGGAGCAAACAGAAATTAGATATAAACATGCAAAGCAAACATCTTCAATCTGGACCAGACTTGCTGGCCGAGGAGAAAGGAGCTCCAGTGAACAAAAACTGTCACTGGCAGAAAGTCTGAGCACAAAGGATGTTGGACAGCTGTTCTCTATCCTGACTGAAGACAGAAGAAAGCGGAAATGGGTGTTAACCGCAGGAGGGGGGCTGTAAGTTAAATATAGGGAAGAATTTCCTGAAGTGAGGGTGTTTAAACTCTGGAATGAGTTATGGAAGGAGCCTGTCCCCCCCAAGGTCTTTTAAAGTCCCACAGATGCCCACATGCCTTGTGTGTTCCAGTCCAGAGGCAGGGAGATGGCCCATCAAGGCTCCTCTGAAATAGCTATCTAAGAATAAATAACTCCAGTCAAATTTTCTTTTGCATTACCTTTCTACTAGGCTCCATCTTCTGTACTAGGACGCCAGCCTGAAGGCAGCCATGTGACTACCAGGCTCCATCTTCTGTATTAGGATGCCAGCCTGAGGGCCATACTCTCCAAAGCAGGCCATGTGACACTTAAGTACTACTCTTGAGACTTCAAAGACAATGTCACTTGATCTAAATTTAAAGACTATCATCAGCTAGCTGTGGTTTTAAGTCCCCTGGAGGGTGCCAGATTCAGAGCTAGTCTCTGGCAGGTGACTAGCTCTGCATCTGGCACAAGCATGACTAAGGGAAAGGATAAGGAGAGAGATTTGTAACATGGGAGACTTTCAAGCTCTGTCTGCTGTTACGTTGTGGTGATTTTGAAGTGCACCGTTGCTTACTGTAGACAGATGTTTACTGAAACAGCTGTGCCTAAGTGTGCCAACCTGTTATCTCAAGCCCTTGTGGGTGAGGCGGGGGTCAAGAGTTTAAGGCAGGCTTTGGCTACACCGGACCTGTGTCAAATAAAAAATAAATACCCACCATAAGTTCCAGAGTTCTTGGGTCAGGACCTTTTCCTACTATTTCTTCTTAAATCTGTTGAGCTTGATTCTCTCTCTTTGTAAAGGAAAACAAGACTTCAGCATGTGGTAGGCAAGGGCAGGAGGATTTCTGAAAGTTCAAGACTAGACTGTCGTTCCCTGCAACCCTTGCTGGGAGTTAGGAGTCAGTAAGGAAAGGAAGAGTGGATGAGGATCACAGAGGATGGGGAGCAGGGTAGATGAGGAGCAGGGTGTATGAGGAGCATGGAGGATGAGAAGCAGGGCAGATGAGGAGCACGGATGATGAGGACATGTGCAGCAAGGGTGTGGAGGGTCTGTCAATGAAGAGAAGAGCCCCTTACCTACTGAGTCACAGCTCCTGTGGGAGACTACTGTCTGAGAATGTCCTTCAAGGCATGCCATTCAAAACAATAAATTTGTCACAGCTACTTCAGATTAGAAGCTAAACCAATGTGAACTATGCCCAGGCAGCATGAACTTTGTTTTTAAAATACCCATTATCTCTTGCATAGCACAAGATGCATAGGTGAAACTTGAATTGTCAAATGCATGCAAATTTACCCCATTGTTTTTACTATTATTTTTTTATTCCACTGTTTTTTAACATTTAATTTTATTTGTATATATGTGCATAAGTGCGTGCAGTACCTATGGAGGCCAGAAGAGGGTGTCATATCCCCTGGAGCTGGAGGTAACTGACACTTGTGAGCTGTCCAGTTTGGGTGCTGGAAGCTGTATTTGGGACTTCTGGAAGAGTGGCAAATACTCTTAACTCCTGAGCCATCTCTCTAGCCCCTCTTATTATTTTATATAGCTCTTTTTGGTTTATAACCCCTTTGGCAAATACCTCATTTGTTCTACATATCTATGCTTGGGAAACAGGACTGGTTCTATTAATATCAATAAAAATAATTTGATACTTAAAAAATAATTTATGAAATTTAAGTGATACAGCAGAAACTAGCACTCATGTCTCTTGACCCCCCAAACTGGGTACTTTCTTAGTTGTGTCACATTCTCTTGCATGAAGGTGATGGGGAATTTATGCTTTATGAGCAAAAAAAGTTTAATTTAGAATAAAAATTTCCTTAATAAAAGTATGACAGAGGGCTTTGAAATCATGTTTTTGTCAAGTCTTACTTCAAGAACTGCAGTGTTCATGGAAGACAAAGACTGCAGGCATGAGCTCCAGGATGCTCTGCACAGTGGGCTCTCATCCTGCTTCTTAACTCCAGAACAGGCACTGAACAGGGACTGAATCCCAGCGTTACAGTTCTCATGGGTTTGCAAAGCTTCATAAGGTACCTGGTTAAGCTTCCTCTATAACACTGTTGGCCTTGCTATGTATCATTCTAGAAGACTCTGACTTTGGGGGTGCCCTAGAGAAGGTAACGGGTGTCAGGAAAATGGTGCACAGTATCAGAGGGATGGAGAGGCAGGGAAGCCACAGAGGAGGCATCAGCATGCATGGAGCTTCATATGTGTGACAAGAACTGTCCTCCGTGGCTGTTATGGGATTCTGGCAAGTCATCCGTGAGCCTCAGTCTTCTGAGCTGTGAATCACGATTGTTATTATTGCCCTTAGCTTTCTCAGGAGTGTTAGAAGCACAAATACATACAGAAAGGTTTTTAAGTCAATGGATTTTTAATAGTAAGAATGTAGAAGCTACCAATATGTATAGGCAAACAGATTGCAGGGTGTTTTGCTCCGGGTCTGCAGAAAGGGGCCTGAGAGGAAGGTAGTTTACTTTTTATACCATTAGTGTTTAAAAGAGTAAGCCCTTACATAAAAACACAATAACTATAGGAATACCTATTTGTAAGAGAAACATGGACTTTAAAAAAACCAAAATACCTATAAAAAATGAATATTTTTTAAAAACAGAGGCTCTAACTGTCCCTGCTACTCATTATCCATGCGTACTAACTGCTGAGTGAGACATGCTAGGCGCACCTTTATTTAACTCAGCAGCACCACCGTCAGCTAGGTCCTGTCACCCTCAGTTCTGCCCGAGACGGAGTTCAGAGGTATTAGTATTAAATAGTCCATGCTCTTTCCACTTAGCTGCACTATGATAGCTTCTAGCAATGGTTCTCAACCTGTGGGTCAAGACCCTTTAGGGGTCAAACAACCTCTTCACAGGGGGCTGCCTAAGACCACCGAGAAACACAGATATTTATATTACAATTCATAACAGTTATGAAGTAGCATTTTATGGCTGAGGGTCACCTGAGGGTCACTACAACATGAGAAACTGCATTAAAGTGTCACAGCATCAGGAAGGTTGAGAACCACTATCTTAAACCAAGTTTCCCGCACCCTAGTCCTTATGGTAGTCTCTGACCAAGCCTACTCCAACGTCAGCTCCCTAACGATGCCTTTCTTAGAGCATCTTATACTTTTAGTTTTGATTATTATCTGTTCGTATTTCATCACCTTGATTAGACAAGTAGTAAGAATGCTGTGGGTGTTTGTCCCATGGAAAGAAGACATACACCTTGTATTTACTGCCCCGTGCCAGGCTGGGGCCACACAGGTAAGTTGGATGTAGACCCCAGCGCATGCTAAGGCCCTATGGATTACATTTGGTGGCTGAGGTGACTCTGAATACACCTTTGTCCCACATCTGCCCTCTGCTTGGTGGCCTGAGCTACACCTTAATTTGTGGGAACATTTGCACAGGACAGGGTGGGCTGTTCCAAGAGGTAGGAGTGTTAAAAGGACACATTGTGGTCAGTAATGTGTGTGCTATGTCTGGGGTCTGTTCAGATGGGAGGGCTGGGGAGACGAATATGCAAAGGCTCTTACTACAGACATCCCTCTCCAGCTCTGTGCTGGGCAAATCGTCATATGGCAGTCACTGGCCTCGGATCCCAAGGACCTTCTTCCCTGACCATAACTTAGCCCTTGAAGCAGCTCTGAACATGCCCATCAACTTGACTCTCACACCACTTTGTAGTGGGAAGAGAACAGGAGAAAGGGATACACGGATGGTATGTAGGTGACTTTAAGCAGAGCATTTGGGGATAGGGCTCTAAGCTGAAATTCTGCTTGCCAAACTGGCATCACCTGGCAGCTCTAGCTGGGTCCCTGACGCTAGGATGGGAAAACAGGGGTCACCTGGGAAAGAGCTGTCAAAAACCAGTGAGAACCACAGCCACGCCACAGTAAGCACGAAGAGAAAGGGCTCACTTTAGGATTGCTCAGGTGGAGGCTGACAATATTAGTTAAGAATTCTGTAATACACAAGAAAAAAAATCACCTCATTAAAAGAGCCTTTATCACTGTCTTTTCTTTACAAAACCAAACAAAAGAAGCTGTCAAATAACTTGGATGCTTCCCGAAGGGATTCGATGAACCCATGGATCCTCCACCAACTTGCAATCCTGAAGTCCAACAGGACAGACAGCAGCGTGCCTCCACAGAACCTATCTGCCAGGGGTAACATCTGCACACATGTTTCCTTTCCTAGAAGATGTTAAGTCTCCCCTAGGAGCTGAGACATTAAGAGTCTCCCCAAGGAGGAGCTGAGTTTGTCTGGCCTTTGCCCTAAGGAGCACAAGATTGGAGTAGGGTGGGGATCCCCAGTCTACAGAGGCTTAGGGAAATTCTCCAATTTCCTGAGGCTGAACCAGCTTGCTCCAGCTTTGTTTAGGCTGTGGAGCCTGGCCTCCTGCGGTGGTCTTGACTTGGAATTATTCGGGAGCATTCATTTTCCCAGTACTGTGTCTTGAAAACAGTGGCCCAGTTCTCACTAGAGATCAGAAAACGGCCATTACCACACGCTCCTGTTACTGCACCGCCATGGCTGGCATGGACGGGCACCGTGTAAACATTATGTTTGGGGCTTAATGCTTTTGCTATGTCCGTGCCGGGAGACTGAGACTCTCCTTTATTGCTACAGGGTCACGGGTCAGTGGCACTCACAGTTGTCTTATTTCTCTGCGCCTTAGAACAAGTTGCTGAAAAGACAATGTTGCAAGTTGGGAGGGGCAGGAGGGGGCTTGAGGTGAGTAAAGTAGAGAAGGGCAGGAGGGGGCTTGAGGTGAGTAAAGTAGGGAAGGGCAGGAGGGGGCTTGAGGCGAATATTTTGGGTAGACTGTAGGCATCTCAGAAGGCCCTAATGTCTACAGCTGGCATAATTTGCCGTGTTCTTTCTGTGTCTGTGTGCTGGTGGTCAAGACAGGATGAGTAAGAGGGGTGGGGAGAGGAAGGCAGGAGTTGCCAGCAAAGTCAGAGGCTACGTGCATGCAGATCGATTGGGATAATTCAGGACAGTGTCCTTTGAGGTTGGCACAGAGCTTAGCAGGCACATTGATAGAACACAGAATCAGATCAGAGTGTTTTTAGCAAGGACATGAACACAGACAGTCCTGTCATCATCAGAGACATCAAACCTGCGCTCCCTCAATGAACAAAAACCGCTGAGCTTTTGCTTGTCTGTCAGACTGTTAAGACAAGGATGAGCCCTATCCCACATGAACCGCTCCAGAGGGCAGGAAGAAGAAAGGTCCTCATTTTATTGTGAGGCTGTTACAACTTCGCTGTGTCTGCTCATGTTACAACCAAAATCAGACATGGAGAGTCTTTTTCTTTTTTTGAGACAAGGTCTCATGCAGATGGAACCGGCCTCAGTGTTTGGCTGAGGGAGACCTTCAACTTCTGATTCTCTGTCTTTACTCTTCAGTGCTGCAGTTATAGGCATATACAGGCCATGACATTTGAGAGCGTTAGTTACAGGCAGCCAGAGCCACCTGGGATATATGAAACTCTGTATTTAAAAAAAAGGACAGAAGGACTGTTTTGCTTTACTCTCATTGAGGATGACCATGGAATCCTGACTTGCCTCCATCTCCTATCTCAAGAGCTGGGGTCACAGGCATGTGCCATCATGCCCAGCATGAGATGCCATCTTTATAATTAATAAGGCTTGGTATCATCAAGCAACCAAATGACTCAAACAAAATTCCCAATCAAGGTTCTAAGTTAAGCCTAGTGTTTTACAGAGCCATGAGAGCGGGAGCTGCATACATTTGTGTTGGGGATGGCTGAGTGCATAGGCCTCTTCCCCGTTGGCTTGGGAGTCCCATGGGGCTCTGTCCCCCCATTTGCACTCTCTCACTAGAGAACTTTTCTGTGGGTGATTTAGGGGCAGAATCTGTGTCATCTTGGCTCAGCATTCGGCGGGCCCTGCCACGGTGTCAGCTGACAGCTCTGTGCAGCATGCTAAGGGCCTCCTCTGTAGGAGAGCTGGGCTAATGTTCAGAGGAAGTTTAATTTTGAGTGATGTCTTTGCAAACCCTTTTTATTACCGATCTAAAGCCACTTTTTCCAAGAGGCTTTATCAGTAATAAAACTGACATTTTGATTATGCTAGTCTGTCTCTTATATCCTCTCTCAAATGGTTCCAAATGTCAAGGGAGAGGATGGATGCCGTTCACTGCACATCCTCTACCCCGTCCAGACATACAGCAATTACATCTTAGAATAATTAAGAAGGAGGCAGGAGCCTCTGGAGAGAAGTTAAACTCTGAGACAGAACAGGAAGTGTGGAAACAGACCATGGGTACTCGGGAAGAGGTGGCGCTATCTATCAGAGGGAAAAGAGCTCCCGCAGTAAGTGATACAGGTTCACTTGGGGCTTAGGATGAGTTGACTCTTGGTGATGCGTCAGGCAGGGCTATGGCTGCCTCTTTCTTGCTATCTTAAGTGGCTTGTGTTAGGTGACCTCTTGAATTCCATGCCTTGAGGGCAGGGCTAAAACATTACATGACCCTCCAGAGAGCCTGGCTCAGGGTTACAGGGATGGGACACACAAACATGTGCAGTCACTTTTGTCAACACAGGTAGTGTTATTCTTTTTGCATTAAACTTTGATTCTTTGTCTGCATTTGGGCACTGAGGTCAGTATCAAGCTCTAACAGCTATTTTGATATTCTGAGCTAAGACTTGGTTAAGAGGGGTCTTTGTAAAGGAAGATGTCTGAAACCTGTCATTCTGAGGGTCAGATGGGACAAAATTAAATGCCAGAGGGCACCAAAGATGACATTTTTCTCACTATCCTCAGGGCTCATCTTCATGGTACAAGAGAGAATGAAGCTGGTACTACACTTCTCACCTCGCATCTCATCCTCACAGCGAACTGCCGAGGTTAACTGCTGAGGCAGAGGTCATCATGGGGAAATCAAGTTTCAGGGAGGCCAGACTTCAAGTCCACAAATTATACAAGAACATTTGGGCTCAGAAGCCAGAGCGACTTCCAAGAGACTGGCCACTGCCAGCCACCGCCTTCTTGGGATCTTACTCCCACTTACAAGATTTGCTAAATCACTGCTAACACACTACTCCAGGACACAAGCTTCAGGAGCCCAGAGTTTCCACTCACTCAAGTCACCCGAGTCACTTTGGGAACAGCATATGGTGACCAAACTCGAGGCACATTTTAGTAGCAACCCTGGGGCTCAGACTCTAATTCCAGCTGCTGTTCCTGGGCCCCGTTCTTTGCTTGTTCTTCCAGGAGTCAGACTGGCCTCACCGCCTCAGCATCTCACTCTAGGACTCCCCGTTATGTTATTATCTGCCTCTCCCCCAGAGGGTGCTCTGCTGCCTTAGCCAGAGCAGAGCTTACGTTACAAGTTGAGATGGCTGCCTATTCATCTCTTTGGCTCTCTCATGCAGGCAGGCGCAGAGCAATGTGGGGGTCTGGCAAGCTTTGCAGGTGTCTCACCCACACCGCAGCCTTGGGACAGGCACACAGATACTTACCACCTGACCATCAGCCCGTGCTCCATGAAGTTCTTCAGGTTAGGGAGAGTTTGCCTCAAGTCTGGAGTCCCCAGGCCATGCTGGTATCTCAGCTGCAACAGAAGAGATTGAAATGTAAAGATGTTTTGGCAATGCTCAGGAAGATGAACTTCTGAATGAGCAAACATCAACCCCAGTAGAGGCTCGGCATTTAATGGCTCTTCTTTACCATTACCTTATGCCTTGAACTTGAAAACAATATGGCCAACCTCAGGCCTTGATCTACTTTTTTCCATTCCCAGACCCTGGTAAGTGTTTCTAACACCACAGACATACCTCATAGGAATATTTTATTTAAATCAGAAAAAGATTAATTTATTATTATTATATATGTATGACTATATCGCCTGCACATATGTAAGTGTGCCACACGTGGCCTGGGCACACAAAGGCCAGCAGAGGGTATAGGAGCTTTCGGAACTGGAGATGCAGGAGGTTGTTAGCCACCACATGGGTGCTGGGAACTGAACCCGGGTCCTTGCCAAGAGCAGTGAGTGCTCTAATCACAGAGCCACTTCTTACTTTTAATTTTGTGTAAAGTGGTGACCGTGTATATCTGCAGAAGTGTAGTGTCTGAGAGAGTGGGTCACCTGGAGCCACCAGGCACAGGTGCTGGGACTCATGCCCTGGTCTTGGCAAGAGCACTGCTACTCTTGAGCACTGAACATCTTTCTAGTCCCTAAAAGGAAATCAAATTACATGTACTAGTGTCACTGTTGACAGGAGCTGCACCCTAGGTTTCTCTACAAACATTCACTGTGTTTTTTTGTGTAAGTGTGAGGGGGCCTCTTGAAGTTTTATCTCTAGCAGGACAAAAATAAAAGAAAGAAAAAGTGAATTTAAGAGTTAAGTAAAACTTTACCAAAAGATTGATTTAATCCATGAGCATCCAGCACTCAGTTGATTTTCTGAGTCACACTTTAAGAGTTTACTCTCTAGAACTGAAACTCGAAAGGAGAATGCCATGACACAAGTGAGTGTCTAGGATGTTCTGAGAGAAAACATACATCAACAATTAAGAAGGCAGAAACATACTGTTAGAACTAGAAGGTGTCTGGCTATGACTAAAGCCAGTGGTAAATTCCCCAGGCTTCATCGGTATACAAAGAACCAGTGAGGGCCTGCTTTTCACAAGCCGTTCCTTCTACTGTATCCACTCCACTGACTGAAGAGAAAATTGGTAACAGCACTTGGGAGGTCAGGGGAAAACATTCTCTTCCCTTCAAGAGACCTAGCTGGGTGACCTAAACCATCTCTTGAGATTTGCTAGCCTTGAATTAGAAGATCTACTCCATATTAAATGACATCATTCCTTGTAGTAATATAAAAGCATTTTTTCCATACATTGATAAAAGCAAATGTCTGATATCCCAAAATGACATTCCTGGATTCATTGTTTCAATAAGAAGTGAAATTGTTTACATATGGCATGAAAATTTCACCTGTGATTCATACTGAAAAATATTAAATATTAAAAAAAGACCTATGTGGAATAGCATGAAACTGTGTGTCTCTGGGCCAACACACCGTCAACTGCCTGCTGGGGCTTCATAGTGGACGGTGGGTGTTGAGTTGTTTTCAGAGACCACAGTGAAAAATTCTCTTAAGTCTGATTTCAGTCAAAGAAATGAAAATGTGGGAACTTCAAGCCTCCACTGAGGCCTTAAGTGTTTGTTACATTGCACTACTGTGCTGAGCTAGCAGTTCAGGATTTGACAGTGCAGGGAGGCCAAGTACCGCCTTTCCAGCCTCGGTAAATGAAGAAAGCAAGGCTCACAGGGTACATGGAGTCTCCTTTGCTCAGATCGGACGGAGCCTCTTGATCACAGCTCCATGTTCTCCCATCCCACGGGTCTTCAGTTTTCAGCATAGAGAATACAGGAGAGATGTCTGTATTGTGGGACTGGCTGATTGATCACTTTGCACACACAAAGCAGTGGTTTGGTCCCCGCACCATGGGAACTGGGCATGGCGGCAGAGCCTGGAATCCCAGCACTCATTAACACTCCTGGAATCAGGAGATTAATGCAGGAGGACCAGAAGTTGAGGGCCATCTTGGGCTATATACAGAGTTTAAGGTCAGCCTGGGATACATGAGACCTGGTCTCAAGAAAGAAAAATAGTTCCTATCATATATGTTTCTATATAAACTCTCTTACTCCTAAGTAAAGTAGTCTAAAGTGCCACACATAGGTTGCTAATGAAAGAATGCCAATGCCTGGTCTCCAGGAGCAACTAAGTCCGCTGTTCCCCCCACTGCCATCCTTCTAAATGCTGTAGCTAACATTTCCCACTGCCACCACCCCTTCAGCAGGTTCATGGTCCTGGGACAGGAGAATCCAACTGCCTTGTAAATCAGGCTGGCCTCAAATTCATAGAGATCCTCCGTCTCTGCTACTGAGTTCTGGGGTTAAAGGCGTGTGCCACCACCACCCAGTTCACCATTTCTTCCACTCAATCTTACCCGCTTTTATTAAATTCAAGAATTTGACTCTGTTTGCCCATGCATACTTTCCTCTCATTGCTTTCAATACATTCAGTACTATTTTTTTGAAACAAGGTCTCATGTAGCCCAGGCTGCTTTGAAACTTGCTATGTAGCCCAGGCTGGCCTTGAATCCCCCAATTTCCTGCTTCTGCCTCCCATGTGTTTGATTATAGGCATGTGGCACCGCACCTGGTTTCAGCACTCCACTTTTTTCTTAAATCAATATTCAGAGTTGGACTTACTGTGTCTCCATCACTGAGCCATACAGCACACTATTCCTTTCTCCATATGACTGAATATACCACACCCACCTGCTCAGCCCACTTCTCCCTGAAGAGATGTATGGGCGATCCAGCTCACTCATTGCACCTACTTCCCTCTTACGTATAAAGTGGGTGTGGTTCTTGCCTCAAAGCAGACAGTGTGGCCCAAACCAAACACATAGCCTTACTATCATTAATATGCATGTATATTCTTTCTGTCTGATCCCACAGCATCTACAACGAGGCTCGGCTAAGCTTGCTCAATATGGCTTATTACTTAACTAATTAGAAGGGAATCAGCAAAGGGAGGAATGAGTTACTTCAGATCAAAAGGCAAAAAAAGAAATACAATGCTTAAAGCCTTTTAAATGCTAGTTTTGACTGACTGGTGTGGCAGTGATAAAACAGTATTTTAACAGCTTCAAAATAACACCACAGGGAAATGGACATACTGACACCTGATGTGGGTGTCAGGAACCTAAGTGACAGATTCAACTTGGCTGTGTAGCTATGTGCAAATTTCTTCCTGGGTTGAGTTAGTCAAATAATTTCAAGCTTTTAAAATTTTGGCCAGGCAGTGGTGGCATACACCTTTAATCCCAGCACTTGGGAGGCAGAAGGCAGGCGGATTTCTGAGTTCTGAGTTCAAGGCCAGCCTGGTCTACAGAGTGAGTTCCAGGACAGCCAGGGCTACACAGAGAAACCCTGTCTCAAAAAAACCAAAAAAAAAAAAAAAAAATTTCATATTCTTTAACAAGTTACCCTGGTAAGGTACTGTCAAAAACAGAAAGGAAAAGAGAAAGGAAAAACCGAAAAACAAAGGCAGAGACAGGACTGGGCTTGACAAGTTCCAGAGTTTCTTGCTTAGCCACTTACCCATCCAGCACACCTTCTGGGTACCCAGTAGATAAGGTGTCCTTGGAACCACAGCTGGACAGAACCCTTCTTACCATGCAATCCCTCTGGCAAGTTATGACAGCAAGAGGACCAACAGCATCTGCCTCTGGGCTGCTGTGGAGACCGATGAGTGCCCTAGCTATTCTTGGTTTCCAACTTGACTACATCTGGTATTTACTAAAACCCAAGCTGCTGTGTCCACCCATGAGGAATTTTTCTTGACTGGATCATTCAAGGTAGGAAGATCCCCCTTAAATCTGGGCCATACATTCTGGTGGTAGCCCACACAGAGGACATGGAAGAAGGAAGCTCTTGCTTTTGGTCTGCTTGTCCTTGTTCATTCCCTTCTCTGGCATTACAGCCTATTTCTCCTGGATTCTGACATATACTGAAGACCAGATTAGACACCCAGCCTTGTGGAACAAACAACTATTTGATTCTTAGACCTTCTGTTGGGAGGGAGCCATTGTTGAACTAGCTGGACCACAGCCTGTCGGCCACTCTAATAAACTGCATATTATATAATATATGGAATATATATAATTATATATAATATATATAATATATATATAATAATATATATATAATTAGTTCTGTTTCTCTAGAGAATCTTGACCAATACAATGAGTCTTACTTCCAGAGAATAGGGGCTCCTGAGGTCTGATTTTAGAGGATGAGCACCAGGGAGGTAGAGGCAGGAGGATCAGAAGTTAAAGCCATGAAGATGAGTTTGAGCCAGTAGCTGTTTTCTCTATGGGATCTTGCCTCAGCTCCATCAAAGCCCATGTCACTGACTACAAGCGGTACCATGCATCCCTACATCCAGCTACTTCTGCCTCTCCCTACTGGGTAGGGAAGGACAAGAGACCAGCAAATAGAATATCACTTTGGGTCTAACTCCCTCAAATTAGGCTCTGAAATAAACACCTTTTGTAACGTGTGCCTTCCTATGCCACCGGTGACTCAGAGGCAGGGCAGTAAGTAGCATTTTGGTTTCAATTAGCCTGAAGTTGAGTTTCCTCTGATTGGCCTAGGATGCCATGGAAGCAATTAAATCTTTCTGCACTTCAGTGGTTGTAGGCGACTGGGATGAAAGAGCATGCAGATCATAAAGGAGATGGGAGTGGACAAGTGAGGTGTGGTTTCCCTGCATGAACTAAGAAACAGCATTGTCTGGGTGCAAAAGAGCAGCCTGGAGGAGGGAGCTAGATGCATAGTTGCGGAGCAAACAGAGAGACAGCTAAAGCAGAGCACACAGACCGCAGCACCATCTACAGCTCTGCCAAATTCCAGGGCCTATTCTCCCCCCTCTTTTTTGTATAAAATTACAGTATGCCATCACATTCCGAGGTCTATACAGTTGCTGTGAGATTTACCAAGTAAGACAGGTTGACCTTGATGTTGGAGCTCCTAAGGGCTTGGAATGAACCTGTTTACACATCCTGGTGAGTGAATGTAACTACATCAGCAGGTACCTCCTCCTGCAACTCCAGAGATGGAATTTGAAAATAAGTGAGTGTACTTCTGAATGAGTGTCACCCTACTAGCAGAGAATTCTGTTTTTATATTCAAGCACTCAATCTGAGTTTTAATTTTTAAACACAATTTTTCTAGGTCAAGAAAGACTCTGAGGTTTAGGAATCATTTTGTTGTTTGGGTTTTGGCAGAGGAGAAATTCACTTTAGATAATACACACACACACACACACACACACACACACACACACACACACAAACACGCACGCGCACGCACACGCACATGCACAGCCACTTATTGCATGGCTTATTAGCTCCATATGGAGCCTGAGCTGAGCTACATGAGATGGTTGATACAAACCGTCTGTTACCGTGAGGGAATGTGGATTAATATGTGGCTTCAATAAAGGTTACTAAAAGATCGACACTTCGTGATGGGATTACAGTGAATCTGACTACAAAGAGAACTGGTCTGCAGGAACTGAAAGCAAGAAATTAAAAATGTACATATGCATCAAAGACATAACTTCAGATAGCTTATGTATTAAAAATCTCTGTAGGATTGGTTCCTAATATTTCAACTCAAGACCAAATATTGGGGTCCCACTAACTTGAAAAGAGCTAGATTATGTGCTTTAAAAGGGGCACTGCCATGTCCAAAACTGCCTTTCTAGAAGAAACTATAACTCATTCAAAGATGTGGATGGGATACTTTGCGAGTCTAGCATGAGCAGGCACACTATTTCTCAGAGTGAGTCTTGGCAACATACATCTCCAGGGAAAAGCATAAAAACTCGATTATGAGCCTCCTGGTTGCAAGAATGACCTAAATACTTTCCCAAGCCCATCTATAAACACATGCCAGTCTTTTCCACGATAGATGGGCTGTAATGTAAACACTTTACATAGCCAGGCCTGCCGCCTGGAGTTCTGAAGCCTCAGCATCCAGTCTAACAGCACTACAGGGCTTCAGACACTCTCCAAGGCATACATCAACTGCCCTCGGAAAGCATTTAAGCTGAGGTCTTGGAAATGCCTTCCCACCTGTTTCTCACACGAGGGAGGGAGCTGTCTCAGAGCAGATCTCAGAGCAGGAGAGTCCAAGTTTCTGGGTTCTAACCACAGGCTCTTTTCTTTGTACTGTGTTGCCTCACTGTATTTATGAAGCACAGATTGTATCTGAGGCTAGCTCATTCTTACAAAAGTCTTATATTATAAACATCCTTTGCATCAAAATCTTACTCTGAAGCCACTCTGCCTATCCTCCTCGGTGAAGCAGTGAGTTTAACTGGGGTCATGCACAGGAACATGGGTGAGTGGTTACCCACTGAAGCACAGCAGCTTACAGGTGGCTCCACCAACTAACGAAGTGCCCATCTCTAGTGACCAGTTATGGCTTATTTGTCCGCAGAAAGGGGTGAAAGTGCTACTAGTGACCTAGACCTGTGCAACCTCACAGAGCCTCTTCCCCTCTCCAAGGGAATGCTAGTGGACCTGATCTTGTCTCCTGGTAGATCAGAGAGGCTCTGATCTTAAGATGGCAACGGTCATGTCACGCCCAGAGGACAGAGTTCCAGAACATAGCACTGTTACCTGCCATGACTCTGTAGTCAGCCTGAGTCTCCATCATTGGTAGCTCTTGTGAGTTAGCTCATGAGGTTCAGTAATTAACACTGAAGTGGACAAGCAAACCCAGTCGTGAAAGCAGTTGTAAGCAGTTTCGATTAATCTCCTCCAAAGGAAGACCATGTGCCCTGAAGGCTAAAGGGCAGAAGGCTGTGTAGGACCCACAGGGATAGATGTCATGCCGTCCAGCAGACCCAACCCTTACCGCTGGCAGATGGGTACACCCCACTCTTACATGTGACTTGCTCTGCATGGATCTCTGACCCACTCAGATCCTTGAACTGATTACTCTGCATCCCAGACACCTGTTGATAGAATCTGATGACGTCTGGAACTGTACATTTGACAGAAACTGCATTCTAGTATAACAAAGGCCATCTTCTAGAATGTTATGGAAACAGTCCTAGGGAATATACATGTGTTTGCCTCCGCTCATTTATGACTGAGATCCACACAGGTTGTTGTACGTGGGAGTAGTTTATGCTTTTACTTGCTGAGCACTATTCTACCGTATGGCTGCATACCCAACTACGACCCCAGATATTAATCTCAGTCTTGTATGCACATGTACACACACACACAGACAAAATAGTAAGAAAAAAATCTGTTGCTGTAAATTTGAGTACACAAGGAACAAAGGCCCATTCAACATTTTCTAAATATATTCTCCACAAATAATATATCTGATCATTAATAGCAGTTAATTCAATAATCATCTAATAGTCTGTGTATGTTGATGTTCATGAAGGCAGAAATATGTGTATACATATATACATATGAGCACCCACACACATAGTAGGAGAATTTGGAAAGAATTTGGGATTTAGAGACAGAGTTAAATCACAGAATTTGAGGTGGGCAGTGGTATCATACACCTTTAATCCTAATACTTGGGAAGCAGAGGCAGGTGGATGTCTATGAGTTCAAGGCCAGCCTTGTGTACAAATCAAGTTCCAGGACTGCCAATACTACACAGAAAACCTGTCTAGAAACAAGTAAACAACCAACCAACCAAATGCAACAAGAAAAACTCCTGTAGAGTTTGAATTTGCATCCCAGGTTTGTGAGCCTTTGTGAGCCCACTTTGAGCCTTAACCTGCATGAGGATACTCACAGACATTTCATTTCCACTCTACGATCAGTGTGCCCTGCAACTGGAGTAATCACTTGCACATGTTCACTAATCTTCAAAACTGTCACACAAGACAGGTAGTGTGAATTCAACTCTATGCACAAGAATGTTTAAAAGGTAAGGGCGTATTGACATCTCCCTAGGAGCAAATAAGAGAAGCTGGCATTTGAATTCAACTTTGAGAGTAGGACCACAGCACAGTCTAGCTACCGTGTGCTGCTGAGGAAGGTTCGGCTCCTGAGCTCTTACTTACTAGCAGCATTTACAGGAGACCACCAGCTCCTACAAAGAAAAGGCTTTTGCTCCTTGATTTCTGTTTCCAGCATTTATATCTCTACTCAGCTACTGTTGATTTATTCTGTACACATTCAATCTTCCAACATTTTACAATATAAATTCATTTCCCATAGTTCCTTTACTGCTCTCTGCAGTTCTGAAGCCCCTCCAGTGTCTTTAGGGAACCTGGCAATCAAGTACTTTAAAAGTGAGTTCTCTGGAATGCACTTTCCTCTCATTAATGCATTTTTTCCTCTAAAAATGTTAATTTTATTATAATATAGCTATTTTATGCCTTTTATGTTGTTTTGAGGAAGTTCACTGACTTCACACATGCCTACTGTTTAGTCTCTGGTTGATCATAAATAAACAGACCTTCAAAAACACCCCCAACCAGCAAAGAGTGTCATTGTTGTGAGTTGTTATGGAATAATGTGAGTCATTGTTTGATCTGACAACTCATTAAGCAGAGAGCAGCTCACTGGACAAATATTTCTGTTAGCCAGCTTCCTCTCACTATGATGAAACTCCCGACGCAGTGAACATATACTGAGAAAATAGCTGTTTTGGCTCATGGTTTGGAGGTTCTGGTCTGTGATCAGTGTGCCCATCTCCTGACTCCCCACTTTTGGGCCTCTGGCAGAAGTGTGGCACAAACTGGTCCATCAGTCAGGAAACCCAAAGACAGAAGAAGAACACACACATAAGGGTCCCATGGTCTCCTTCGAGGAAGTGCCCTCAGTGATGTCCCACAAAGCCCCATTTTCCTTAAAGGTTCCCCCAGCATTAGAGAGCACTGCTCTGGAAGGAGAGCAGTACTGAACACACTGCATGCAAGGCTCAAAGGGGATCACAAAACAACAAGCCACAAATACTCCCTGGAAAGCGGTTACCTATTAAAGGAGTGACAACTGAGGAAATCTGTAAGGGAAGGACGATCCACCTTCCTAATCCGAGTTTGAAGTGGACAATAGCCTGCATAATTTAAAAACCATCCCTGTGTCCTCTACTCTCCAGTGTTACTTTATGTTTACAGCGAATGGAGATACCACTAAGTCTAGTCTAACCACAAACTCTCAGAAGCATCTCCCCCTCCCCGCCCTCCAGGACCCCTGGTTGGCAGCAAAAGAGAAAGTCAGAGAAGCAAGAAGCAAGAGAAGAGCCTGATGGGACATTTCTGGCCAGAAGATGGAGGAGCCCTATGAGCAGGATCATGGATGGTCTGTAGGAGAAAAGACGGCTCTGGCTGACAGCCAGCAAGAAAATGGAACCCTTAGACCTACAGCTGAATGGAGATTGCCTCTGCCAACACCCTAAACAAGTTACAAGTGGATAATTCCCAGCAGCACTGGTAAGACCAGGCCAGCCCAACACCTTGATTTTGGCCCTGAAAGACCCTGAGCAGAGAAGCCAGAGGAACCTACCCAGACTCCTGATGCACTCTGTGAGATACAAGTGGGAGCTATGTATACTGCTAGGCATATGAAACTTTGATATGAAGCAAAAGAAAAGCAATACAGGCAGGCAAGATCACAGCTGTCCTTTACCTTCATGAGGCCAGGCCTGAGCAGTTGCTGACATACAGCCTTTAGATTTGGGAGCACCAGTGAGAACATCTGTGAGCACTCTATCCAGCACTTCCAAGACACTTCTCTCTATGCCTCTGCCATGCACCAGGAACCACACGGACGGCCCCAGGGAAGCCCACTGGGTTGTGGTCACACTCTGGTGGATCGTCATGGGGGAAGGCTAGAAACACTGGACAGTCTCCTCGCTTTACCTCACTTGGGGTGACAGGGTTGTTCTTCATTGACTGTGGTTCTCTAAAATCTCCCTCTTTTGTTAGGGTGAGAACTAAATTCAGATGTTCAAAAGTTTGGAGGATACAGATTGGATAACTTAAAACATGTGCACAATGTGCACAGATCTGTGGCAGCAACCACACAGTACAGAATCCAGCTCTGTGGGGCGGGGCACAACAAGTACACTCTCAAAATTTCTGAGCATAAGAGTCACACAGTTTGGGGGAAGAGGGGACAGGATAGGGGGGTTGTGGAGGAGAAACCTGGAAGGGGGAAAACATTTGAAATGTAAATAAATAAAATAACAACAACAACAACAACAACAACAACAACAAAAAAGACACACAGTTCAACTATCATAACACTGGGATGTAGAGACAGGAGGATCAGAATTCAGTGTCATCCTCAGCTACATAGTAAACTTGAGGTCAGCCTGGATTACACAAGATTGTTAAAAAAAAA
>JADRCD010204421.1:0-32525 GCA_019843815.1 Montemys delectorum | reverse complement strand
TCCTGGGTCTTTTGTTGTTCCAGATGAATTTGCAAATTGCTCTTTCTAAGTCTGTGAAGAATTGAGTTGGAATTTTGATGGGGATTACATTGAATCTGTAGATTGCCTTACGTAAGATGGCCATTTTTACTATATTAATCCTGCCAATCTATGAGCATGGGAGATCTTTCCATCTTTTGAGATCTTCTTCAATTTCCTTCTTCAGAGACTTGAAGTTCTTGTGAAACAGATCTTTTTACTTGCTTAGTTAGAGTTACACCGAGGTATTTTATATTATTTGTAACTATTGTGAAGGGTGTTGTTTCCCTAATTTCTTTCTCTGCCTGTTTATCCTTTATGTAGAGGAAGGCCTCTGATTTGCTTGAGTTAATTTTATATCCAGCTACTTTGCTGAAGTTGTTTATCAGGTTTAGGAGCTCTCTGGTGGAATTTTTGGAGTCACTTAAGTAAACTATCATGTCATCAACAAACAGTGATAATTTGACTTCTTCCTTTCCAATTCATATCCCTTTGATCTCCTTTTGTTGCCTAATTGCTCTGGCCTGGACTTCAAGTACAATATTGAATAGGTAGGGAGAGAGTGAGCAGCCTTGTCTGGTCCCTGATTTTAGTAGAATTGCTTCAAGTTTCTCTCCATTTAGTTTGATGTTGGCTACTGGTTTTCTGTATATTGCTTTTACTATGTTCAAGTATGGACCTTGAATTCCTGATCTTACCAAGACTTTTATCATGAAGGGATGTTTGATTTTGTCTAATGCTTTCTCTGCATCTAGTGAGATGATCATATGGTTTTTTCTTTGAGTTTGTTTATATAGTGAATTATGTTGATGGATTTCCGTATATTGAACCATCCCTGCATCCCTGGAATGAAGCCTACTTGATCATAGTGGATGATCGTTTTGATGTGTTCTTTGATTCGGTTTGCAAGAATTTTGTTGAGTATTTTTGCATGAATATTAATAAGGGATATTGGCCTGAAATTTTCTTTCTTCGCTAGGTCTTTGTGTAGTTTAGGTATAAGAGTAATTGTGGCTTCATAGAACGAATTGGGTAGAGTACCTTCAGTTTCTATTTTGTTGAATAATTTGAGGAGTATTGGTATTAGGTCTTCTTTGAAGGTTTGATAAAACTCTGTACTAAATCCATCTGGTCCTGGACTTTTTTTGGTTGGGAGACTGTTAATGTTAGCAGATATGGGACTGTTTAGATAATTGGTCTGATCTTGATTTAACTTTGGTACCTGGTATCTGTCTAGAAAATTGTCCATTTCAGCCAGGTTTTCCAGTTTTGTTGAGTATAGTCTTTTGTAGTAGGATCTCATGATATTTTGGATTTCCTCAGTGTCTGTTGTTATGTCTCCTTTTTCATTTCTGATCTTGTTAATTAGTAAACTATCTCTGTGCCCTCTAGTTAGTCTGGCTAAGGGTTTATCTATTCTATTGACTTTCTCAAAGAACCAGCTCCTGGTTTGGTTGATTCTTTGTATAGTTCTTTTTGTTTCTATTTGTTTGGTTTCAGCCCTGAGTTTGATTATTTCCTGCCTTTGACTCCTCTTGGGTGAATTTGCTTCTTTTTGTTCTAGTGCTTTCAGTTGTGCTGTCAAATTGCTGGTGTATGCTCTCTCTCCAGTTTCTTTTTGGAGGCACTTAAAGCTATGAGTTTTCCTCTTAGGACTGCTTTCATTGTGTCCCATAGGTTTGGGTATGTTGTGGCTTCATTTTCATTAAACTCTAGAAAGTCTTTAATTTCTTTCTTTATTTCTTCCTTGACCAAGTTATCATTGAGTAGAGTGTTGTTAAGCTTCCACATGTATATGGGTATTCTATTGTTTATGTTGTTATTGAGGAACAGTCTTAGTCCATGGTGATCTGATAGGATACAAGGAATTATTTCAATCTTCTTGTATCTGTGGAGGCCTGATTTGTGACCAATTATATGGTCAATTTTGGAGAAGGTACCATGAGTTGCTGAGAAGAATGTATATCCTTTTGTTTTAGGATTAAAAGTTCTATAGATTGTCGTCCGTGCAGGTTTCCTGCAGGCAAGAAAAACACGGACAGACACAGGATCCTTCTGCAGCAATTCTTTATTACATCTTCCAGCAGGCGACACCCGACGCCCGAAAAGCGCTGCTTATATATGCCCTGGAGCGGCATGCTCATCTCTGATTGGCTGTTTGCTCAGGAGCGTAATACGTAATACGTAATACGTAATACGTAATATGTAATACGGGGATGGCTCGTGACTTGGAGTTCTCTGTCCCTAGGCACATGCGCAATTTATCTGTAAACTTGGGAGAGCACCAGATGTCAGCGCCATCTGCTGGCTATCACCGCTCACTGCGGCTTCCTGCATTTCTCCCTTTTTGTTTTAAATGATAGGCACTGGCCAATGCCCAGTGTCTTAGGCTAGCTGATGTGCTGTCTGTCCATTACCAGTACCAAGAGATCGGTGGGATCCTTTGGATCACTACTCATTGGTGTGCTCCTGGTTTGTGGCATCAGCCTACTCCCGTTGTAGGGGTCAAAGGCAGAGGGCCTTGAGAGCATATGGCAGTTTGACTCACTCTCCCGTGTGCAATAGGATAAGACCCTACGGGGTGCAAGAGCTAAGTCTCGCTGACCATAGCTTTAAGTATTTATTTTGTTTTTAGCATGCTGAGCCAAATATCAGGAGAGGCTCCTTGCTCTAGTGCAGCAAATGTTTGGGCAGATACCACCTTGTCACGTTTTTTGTTAGGCTCTGAGCTTGCAAACCATTCAGAGAAGAAACACTAAGCCAGCACACAAGGCAACACTAAACAGGCCAATTCCCACCCATCCTTTAAGGAAAGAAAAGGCTGAAGAAATCCATGAGATAAATTTAGTAAATCCTTGAGCCAGGGATGGATCCACTCGCGTCGAACTGACAGTCATGATAGCCAATCTCAGCCCATTCATGAGATCTTCTAAACCTGTAAGATATTGAAACAACTATCGAGAGAGATTAGCAGCTTGAGTAATACTTTAATATTGAATGGAAGTCACACACAAGCCAGGATATTTCCACTCGCAGCCTACTTGTGCTAGCTGCCAAAGGGTATTTATTTGTTCTACTCAGCTGCATCATGGCAGCTGCTTCCTGCATAGGTTAGTGGGCCTCCAAGCTCTCTATACACCTTCAATCCAAGCCTCTAGTTATATGGAGTCAGTGGCATGGCTGCATCTGGATCAGCCAGGGACTGAATGCCATGAGCACGGCTGCTGCTCCTGTGGTGGAGGAATGGCGGCCTCCCATGGCCCCACAGCGCTGCTCGCCCTCGCTCCTCAGCGGGCGCTGCGCCGAAGTGCGCGCATGCATGCTCATCTGCTTGCTCGTCTGCCTGCTCGTCTGCCTGCCTTTCTCCAAGCCGCTCTCGGCTCAGCTCTGGGGTCCGCTCCCGCCCAGAGCAGCCTTGGTGCGGGAAAGGCTTATAAAGGAAGGAATCCAAGCAGAACCTGTCTGCGTAGGGTGGGGGTACATGGGGGATTACAGCCAGAACTCCTATCTGGGAATTCGCCACTGGCCAGGAAGCCGTACGGTTCCCATTCCCCGTCTCCTTTTGCTTTCCATTTTGTGATGGCCTTGGCTCCTCCCTGCAAGCTGAGCATAGCTGCCTTCCAAGCAGTTGACCCGGGTTTTCTAACTCAGAACCATCAAGCCCCAAAACTTCCAGCTCCTCCATCGTATAAATATTTCTCTGTCCTGAGGCCACTCTCTCTCCCCACTTCTCTCTCACGGCTCCCTCACCTCTCACTTCCGCGGACTGAGCGCCTTTGGAAGGGCCTGACTTCTTCATTGGCATGCCTTTTCTTTTTTCTCTCTGAGCTCCTAGTCTCCTTTCCCGCTCTGTTTCTGGCATGTTGTCTTGTGAGCAAAATGAAACACAAAGGACAAGACTAAACATACCTCTCAGAGCGTACCTTTGCCCTGCTGTTCTGAATCCTTCTCCGTGAACGAAGGGTCCCCTTGGTGCCAGCGATGGTAAATTCCCGGGTTTCGGCACCATCTGTCATCCATGCAGGTTTCCTGCCGGCAGGAAAAACACGGACAGACACAGGATCCTTCTGCAGCAATTCTTTATTACATCTTCCAGCGGGCGACACCTGACGCCCGAAAAGCACTGCTTATATATGCCCTGGAGCGGCATGCTCATCTCTCATTGGCTGTTTACTCAGGAGCGTAATACGCCGGGGATGGCTCGTGACTTGGCGTTCTCTGTCCCTAGGCACATGCGTAATTTATCTGTAAACTTGGGAGAGCACCAGATGTCAGTGCCATCTGCTGGCTATCACCGCTCACTGCGGCTTCCTACAATAGATATCCATTAAATCCATCTGTTTCACAACTTCTGTTAGTCTCACTGTGCCCTTGTTTAGTTTCTGTTTCCATGATCTGTCCATTGCAGAGAGTGAGGTGTTGAAATCTCCCACTACTATTGTGTGGGGTATAATGTGTGCTTTGAGCTTTAGTAAATTTTCTTTTATGAATGTATTTCTTGCATTTGGAGCCTAGAGGTTAAGAATTGAGAGTTCATCATGGTAGATCATAACTTTGATGAATATGAAGTGTCCCTCTTTATCTTTTTTGATCACTTTATGGTGAAAGTCAATTTTATTCTATATTAAAATGGCTACTCCAGCTTTTTTATTGGGACCATTGGCTTGGAGAATTGTTTTCCAGCCTTTTATTCTGAAGTAGTGCCTGTCTTTGTCACTGAGGTGTGTTTCCTGTATGCAGCAAAATGTTGAGTCCTGTTTATGTACCCAATCTGATAGTCTATGTCTTTTTATTGGTGAATTGAGTCCATTGATGTTAATAGATATTAAGGAAAAGTAATTGTTGCTTCCTGTTAGTTTTGTAGTTAGAACTGGCATTCTGTTCATGTCTCTATCTTCTTTTAGTTTTGTTGGAAGATTACATTATTGCTTTTTCAGGGATGTAGTTCCCCTCCTTGTGTTGGAGTTTTCCATATATTACCCTTTGAAGGGCTGGATTTGTGGAAACATATTGTGTCAATTTGGTTTTGTCATGGAATACTTTCGTTTCTCCATCTATGGTGACTGAGAGTTTTGCTGGGTATAGTAGTCTAGGCTGGCATTTGTGTTCCCTTAGGGTCTGTATGACATCTGCCCAAGATCTTCTAGCTTTCATAGTCTCTGGTTAGAATTCTGGTGTAATTCTGATAGGCCTGCCTTTATATGTTACTTGACCTTTTTCCCTTACTGCTTTTAGTATTCTTTCTTTGTTTTGTGCATTTGGTGTCTTGACTATTATGTGGCAGGGGGAATTTCTATTCTGGTCCAGTCTATTTGGGGTCCTGTAGGCTTCTTGTATGTTCATGGGATCTCTTTCTTTAGGTTAGGAAAGTTTCTTCTATAATTTTGTTGAAGATATTTACTGACCCTTAAGTTGGAGATCTTCACTCTCTTCTATACCTATTATCCTTAGGTTTGGTCTTCTCATTGTGTCCTGGATTTCCTGGATATTTTGGGTTAGGGTCTTTTTGCATTTTGCATTTTCTTTGACTGTTCTGTCAATGTTGTCTATGTTATCTTCTGCTCCTGAGATTCTCTCTTCTATCTCTTGTATTCTGTTGGTGATGCTTGCATCTATGTTTCCTGACTTCTTTCCTAAGATTTCTAACTCCAGAGTTGTCTCTTTTTGTGATTTCTTTATTGTTTCTACTTACATTTTTAGGTCCTGGATGGTTTTACTCAATTCCTTCACCTATTTGTTTGTGTTTTACTGCAATTCCTTAAATGATTTTTGAGTTTGCTCTTTAAGGGCTTCTACTTGTTTATTTGTGATCTCCTGCAATTCTTTATGGGATTTTTTTGTTTCCTCTTTAAGGGCTTCTACTTGTTTATTTGTTATCTCCTGTAATTCTTCATGGGATTTTTTTGTTTCCTCTTTAAGGGCTTCTATCTCTTTACCTGTGTTCTCCTGTATTTCTTTATGGGAGTTATTCATGTCCTTCTTAAATTTCTCTATCAACATTGTGAGATATGATTTTAGATCCAAATCTTGCTTTTCTGGTGTTTTGGGATATCTAGGACTTGCTGTGGTGCGAGTAGTAGGTTCTGATGAAGTCAAGTCATCTTGGTTTCGGTTCGTAGGATTCTTGTATTTGCCTTTCGCCATCTCTTGATCTCTGGTGATAGATGTTCTTGGTGTCTCTGACTAGAGTTTGTTGTGTTTCTGTCGCCTTGCAACTCCCCTGCAACTTTTGAGGCCTGTGCCTCCCTGCTGGTCCCGCCTTAGAAAGTCACCAGAGAGAAAATGGCAGATCTCACCTGAGTCTCTGGACTGAAGCATGTCCTGGAGGCAGAACCTCCACTAGCAGGGAAAGGGCACAGAGGGTTGCTGATCCAGCTCTGTCACTTGGAAGCTGAGAAGATCCTGTCCCTGCTGCCCTGTGAGTCCCCTGCGACTCTTGAGGCCTGTGCCTCCAGGGTGGTCCTGCCTGAGTCTCTGGCCTGAAGCACACCTTGGAGGCAGGCTCTCCACTAGCAGTGAAGGGGCAGAGAGGGTTGCTGATCCATCTCTGTCACTCAGAAGCTGAGAAGATCCTGTCCCTGGCACCCTGCGAGTCCCCTGCAACTCTTGAGGCCTGTGCCTCCTGGCTGGCTTCCGCCTTAGAAAGTCACCAGAGAGAAAATGGTGGATCTCACCTGAGTCTCTGGGCTGAAGTATGCCCTGGAGGCAGGCCCTCCCCTAGCAGGGAAGGGGCAGAGAGGGTCGCTGATCCAGCTCTGTCACTTGGAAGCTGAGAGGATCCATTAATCATTTACTTTAACTGTTGGTTTTTTCTTGGCTTTTTAAAAGATTTTTATTTCTTTCTTCCAATTGTTTGTGTTTTCCTAATGTCTGTACCACCTTCCACGCAGAACCATTGTTCATTGAAACAGTTGGTGAATGACTTTATGGATAGAGCATCTTAATACACACACACCATTTCTTAAATGAATGTAACCTGTTCTCTGTGGGCTGAGAATAAAGTGAGTTATTTCTTAAACATTTTAAGCTAGTTAGCCTCTGATTGTTAGAAAAATTATCAGGAAATAGTTATTATTTATCTAGTTTAAAGTTTTCCTAATAATTTACTAGAAAATATTACTTAGTGATTATTGACTGTATGTCAGGTAATATATTGGAAAGCATAGTGTGTTAAGAGTTTTAAAGGAAGGAGAAAAATCTGTGTGAAAAAAGTCATATTCTCTTAGAGTCAAATTTGTCTATTGTAAAGACAAACAATTTATTACAACTAAGTTCATTGCTCAACCTCAGACTCTCCATTTTATTGATTAGTTGTATTGATGTTCAAATTTGAAACTTTTGGTAACAAAGCAACATAATAATGCCTTTTTAATGTAGATATTTTGTGGATGTGATATGAATAGCCTGCAATTATAATTGGATTGGCCTCATGAAATCCCCAAAATAAAGGAGAAAACATGACATTGTACTACTTTTTGAACAAAATAAAGATGAATGGTTTAACAACAACACAAAATTTATTGCCTGATCTGCAATATGACCAAGACTTAGTAGGTGTCTTACTTAGGGTTTCTATTGCTGTGATGAGACACCATAACCAAAAGAGAGTTAGAGAGGGATGGGGTTATTAGGCTACAATTCTATGTCACTGTTCATCATCAAAGAATGTCAGAACAAACAAGGCAGGGACCTGGAGGCAGGAGCTGATGCAGAGGTCATGGGAGAGTGCTGCCAACTGGCTTGCTCCTCATGGCTTGCTCAGCCTGCTTTCTTACAGAACCCAGGACCATCACTCAAAATCAGCTTAGCCCTCTCCTATGGATCATTAAGGGCTTGCTTTTAGCCTGATCTTTGGAGGTAATTCCTTTCTTCCCTTTTTTTCATTAAATTATTTATTCATTCACTTTACATCCCAACATCAGCCTCCTCTTCTCCCTGTTCCTCCTCCCAGCTCTTCCTCCCATCCACTTCTCCTTTGAGAAGGGGAGACCACCAGTATCACCCCACCTCACCCCCCGGCACATCAAATCACTGAAGGGCTAGGCACATCCTTTTTCATTGAGGTCAGACAAAGTCACCCTGTTAGGAGAATGGAAGCCATAGGCAGGCAATAGATTTAGAAAGAGTCCCTGCTCCAGTCATAAGGGGACCCATGTGAAGACTGAGCTGCATATCTGCTACACATGTGCTGGGTGCCTATGTTCAGCCCATGTATGCTCTTTGTTTGATGTTTCAGTCTCTGGAAGTTCTGAAGGATCCAAGTTAGTTGACACTGTTGGTCTTCCTATGGAGTTTCTATCCCCTTTGGATTGCTCAGTGAATTCTCCAATTGCTTGATTGTTTCTTGAGTTGCTCCAAAGTTCACTTCTTGAAGGACACAGGATGAAGACTGGAGAAGGAAATACAACTGGGTGATGTGTTTCCGATATAGAACTTGGACATTCACACACACCATATGACACATTTTGTGTAGTGTATCACAAGATACAAGCCTAGAGGTTAATCCTGGTATCAATTATGAGGAGTCATTGGACTAAAGGAGTCTTTGGATAACCTTTGAGATAAATCTAGCTAGACCTCTTAGTCCAGCCCCTCAGATTGTTTGTGATGTTTGGACTTCCTCAGAGTATGTGAATTATTTTATATGATTAGAATTTTGAAAGGTATGACCATAAAGGATTTCCCTTCAGGAGTTCCTAATGGAAACATTAGAAGCCATTCATAGTCCTTATAGTAAGGAAATCCGTCTTTATGCCTTGCTCCTTATGTGGTAACCTCCATGCTATATGACCTTGTTCTTTATTCCCTTTTCTTCTCCTCTTTTGGCTTACTCTATTGTCTTCCCATATTCTGTGAAAGTTAATTGATTACTAGGTCATTTTCTAGCATAAGCAATAGTATTGAGGTAACAGGATGAATATTGACTAAGTGCGAACTCCTTTTCTTTTTATTTACCTTTCTTGTTATCCACCATGGAAAAAACTATAAGGTAACCACCTTTATATTAGTTTTAGGCTACTTGGCTTTTTCATCAAGTGCTTTCAACATCTATGTCATTTCATTAGCCCTAGAAATTGTGTTCTTTTTTTTTTTTTTATTATATGTCTACCATTTTGAAAGCATCTCAAAAAAAAATGGAAAAAGCTGTAACAACAAAACTACAAATATAAACAACTTTTCCTATAGTGGGAATAATGGGAAAAACTATATAAATTAAGAGAAATAAATTTCAATGGAAACTAGAATAAAGGTAGCTGTGTAAGGGAAAAGAGGAGGGGTTATTTAATTTAAGCATTTCTGGTTCAATTCTGAAAATACAAGATTAATATAGGAAAGGGTAGACCATTTCCAATGCAATAGAATGCTTCTGTTTCCATACTGGAATCCTTTAAGATAAAGAATTCTGGATGTGGTTACAGCTCTTTCACATTTTCCTGGTCTGACAGGTCATATGTATAAGGAGGACATAATGTTCTCTATGTTATAGAAGACAGAAAGCAATCATCAGAATAAGAAAAAAAAAAACCTATGGTCCCACAAGGACTTACCACAGAAACAATGAAAGAAGCTTTTATCATATTCAACGAAGTTGACCATCAATCCGGGCCTATATTTTAGAGTCTACAGAATCTGTTATAAATAAAATGACATTACAATGTGTTTTCAATCATTTGTCAGGCCCCTGTCCATGGTGACTGACATGGAAACCATAATTCCTTGTCTCCCCATATCTTGACAACATCCATAATACCTTGATATTCAGAGTCAAAAGACCACACATTTGAGCACACTTCTATGACACCAGAAAGGAAAGGAAACGTGCATGGTATGATGGGGATTAACAGTGCTTCGGCTAGATTGCAAAAGGCAATTTGAATGAAAAGTATTCATGAAAAATATTCATCTGTGTGCTCAATGTTTAGAAGTAAAGAGCAAAACATGTTCATCCCCTACCCTCAGACCTCTTAATATTTATCACTTACTACATGTCTGTTCCAATAATTTCATTTTGCCTAATTCATTCACACCTCCCATCATTTTAGATTACTATTATTTTTATTTTATAAATGAAGATATTGGATACCCAAAGTAACTTGAAGTTTCACTTTCTCTTCCAAAACATGATGCAGCTGGAAGTTATATAATCAGCTTTCTGCTACTGTAACAAAATACTTGAAACAATCTTCTTAAGGAGGTAAGATTTATTTTGGCTCGCAATGTCAAAGACTTCAGCCAATGATCAGTTGGTCCCCCTTCTTCAGCAGAATTGTCATGAAGGTGAACAGTTGGTAGAAAATCTGCTCATCTTTCCAAATAAGGTAAGGAAGTATGGAGAGAGAGAGAAAGAGAGAGGATAGGAAATGTGTATGATGCATCAAGGCTCCATTCTTCCCATCCCCTTCAAGAGCATATCCCTGTGGTCTAATATATTTAAACTAGGCTCTACCTTTTAAATGGTCTCTCATCTCCCTAAGAGTGCCACAGGCTGGAGAAAAAAGCTTTCCCATAAGGGTCTATGAAAACATTAAATATCCAACACATGACAGAAGTTACCATTCTCATCCTCTGAATAATAAGAATTCAAACAAAGCATGTATCAGAAATTCTTAGATTCTCCAGAACATGGAAGACAAATTGGTGAGAAACAAGATGGAACAGAACATCGAAGAACCTTGTGACAATTAAAGGCTATGCAGACCTTTGTGGTGGGAATAACCGAAAGAAAGGAAACAGGAAGAATCTCAAATAACAATGGTTGAAAACTTTCCAAAATGAATAACAGACATCAATACATGGATCTAGCTAGCTCAGAGGATACCACACATATTAAATGCTTATGGGCATGCCATATCCAAACCACAGAAAATCAAAGACAAAGAAAATTATTGAAAGAAGCAAAGGAAAATGAATGCCTTGCTTACAGGGGAAATGGACAAAAAGTACATCCAGTTTTCTTTCATTTCTGTTCCAGTAAGAGGAAAAGGAAGCAGACTAAAATGGCAAAGAAAACTAATACCCTGTAATTTTGTATCTAAATTATCTAAATTTTGAAGGATGCAAAATTATCCTTCAAAAATGAAGGTAAAGTCATTTCTTAAACAAAGAAAAATTGAAGAAATGTGTTACTCTGTGTGGTGGTATATTCTTTCAATTCTAAAAATTCAGAAGGCAGAGATAAGTAGATCTCTATAAGTTTGAGGCTATCCTGGTCTATATAGTAAGCTTCAGGCCAGCCAAAACTAGAGAAAGAAAACCTGTCTCTACAAATTCAGAAAACAAAACAAAAAGAGAGAATATGTTGCTTGTATACTTTCTTACAAGTGATCTTAAATTCTTTTGTGACTACTATGTGGCTTAGAAACATGTGAAATACGAGTGACAACATTACAAAGGGAGCAAATTAAAGATTCAGTCTAATTTCTATTCTTAGTCTTTCTTGCAGAAAACTGTGTACTCAAAATAATAATGGCAACTAAGTATTTAATTATTAAAACACATGAGTCAAAGAGATTAATAACAATAAGGTTATTAATGAAAAGTGGGAAAGTGTGTACATATAAAGTCTGATAAAATCACATACACATTTTTTAAAAAAATTATAATTGCTAATGCTAGGAGGAAAAAAAAAAACATGATGACTTCACTTCTCCAATGAAAACTTAAGGTGACAAAGAGTAGAAAACAAAACAGAGAAGAGGATGAATGAAAATAAGACAGAGAAAATAGTTATAGGTATAGGGGATATAAATACTGTAACAGGTCGTTAGAAGCTGATTGTGCTAAAAAGTGTTGATGCTATGCCCCATCCCACAGTGTAACTGAAATCACTAAAGTCTGAAGAAGGCTGGCATCCCTGCCTTCATTTTGGGTCTGTCTAGAAATACTTTGAGTCAGTCTACGCAGAGGTAGGTAATTACTGAAGGAGGATCCCTCTGCAACCACATCCTATCTATCCCATCTCAACCTCTTGTTGCTAAAGGCAAAGAGAGCAAAGGGATGGAGGAGACCTTACTCTCCGTTTTCACAGTGCTCTGTTCTGGGCCTCAAAAACTGCCTGAAGGGCTCCAGTCATCACCCTAGTCACCAAGCCACCTCAGAGTCCAGGAGCAGCAGGACTGTGTAGGCATGTCACCCTGTCATGAAGTCACACTCAAGCAGAAGCAAGCATCTATGGGATAGCCTGTGCATTTAAACAGTAAGGATTTTGTAGAGTCATCTTCAAAGTCATGAATGGAGGGGTAGAAAATGAGGCACAGGCTGACTGCTTGAACAGGCATACATACTGTGTGTGTGTGTGTGTGTGTGTGTGTGTGTGTGTGTGTGTAGATGTTTGTATCCTACTCCAAGTCTTTATTTTGCCTTAAAGTTCATATCAGGGTCTAAACATTGTCTTGGATTTAAGGGTTTCTGAATCTATTCATCTGTTCTTCTTAATGCGGTCATGCTGATTAAATCTTACCTCATTTTTCTATCACCCATTTCTTTGATTGGTATATGGTTTGGTATATTGGTATATTGATTGGTACATTGCATTGCCTGATTAACCCAAGAATTCAGAACTCTCAGAGACATAGCTTTTTGCCAAAAGCCTCAGAAATAATATAACTCTATTGAAAATCACTTTAGATGTGAAGAATAAATAGACCAAGTAAAAATAAAAGATTGTTAGTATGTCTTTAAAACATAAGGTCCAAGTATACATTGCTTACAGGAAGCCCATCTTAGTATGAAAACACAGACAAATTAAAAACAATGATAGATGTGGCAACAGATAACTCATATTAACTGGGTAGGTAATTCAATTAATACAAAATCAACTTCATAGAAAATATAATTGTTTTTGAATAAAGGAGGCCATACATAATTATAAAGGCATTGGCATTCTAAAAAGTACAGCAATTCTTAGTGTGTATGCTCCTAAGAGCAGAACATGAGAATATATGAAATAAAAATTGATAAAACTAAAGAGAGAACTGGTAAGATGGCTAAGCTTGCAGAATGTCATTTTATAAGCCTGACAGGATGAGTTTGATGACTAGAACCAGCATGGAGGAAAAAAGCAAAACTATTCATAGGTAATGAACACATGCACATATGTACATACATGTACACATGCACACAAGTGCACACACAAGCATGTATCCACACATGCATGTGCACACACACACACACACACACACACATACACATGTACAGACATATAATGATAAAAGAAAAGGGAAACTTGGAAAATAATATAGAAAAATCAATGAAACAAAATGCTGATTCTCTGAAAAGCTGAAGAGAAAATGTGAACTTCTTATTGGAATAATCATGTTTTAATAAAGATAAAAGGCATGTATTACTAGCACCATAAATGAAAGATCTACTATATGAACAGAAAAGAATGACAGAGAAATATCTTGAGTGCCTCTGTGACATAACTCTAATAAACTAGACACAATCTACAAAGCATATAATTTTTGTTTATTGGATAAAACTTGAACACTTATGTACTCATAGCACCAATAAGAACTAGAAAATATCATCTTGAGTAAGGTAGCCCTATCACAAAAGAACATACATGGTATGTACTCATTGATAAGTGGATATTAGCCCAAAAGCTCAGAATACCCAAGGTACAATTCACAGACCATATGAAAATCAAGAAAATGGAAGACCAAAGTATGGATGCTTTAGTGTTTCTTCGAAGGAAGAACAAAATATTCACCAGAGCAAATACAGAGACAAAGTGTGGAGCAGAGACTGAAGGAAAGGTCATCTAGAGACTGCCCCACCTGGAGATTCATCTCATATACAGTCACCAAACCCAGACACTATTGTGGATGCCAAGAAGTGCTTGCTGACAGGAGCCCAATATAGCTGTCTCTTGAGAAGCTCTGCCAGAGCCTGGCAAATACAGAGGTGGTCCTTGCATCCAACCATTGGACTGAGTACAGGGTCCTCAAAGAAGGAGTTATAGAAAGGACTGAAGGAGCTGAAGTGGTTTGCAACCCCATAGGAAAAACAACAATATCAACTAACTAGACCCCCCAAGAGCTCCCAGGGTCTAAACCACCAACTAAGGAGTACACATGGAGGGACCCATGGCTCCAGCCACATATGTAGCAGAGGATGACCTTGTCAGGCATCAATAGGAGGAGAGACTCTTGGTCCTGAAAAGGCCTGATGCCCTAGTGTAGGGGAATGCAAAGGAGGGGAGAAGGGAGTGAGTGGGTAAGAGGGGAAACACTCTCATAGAAAAAGGGTGGGGGGAGAGGGATGAGATAGGAGGTTTCGAGGGGTGGGGGGACCAGGAAAGGGGACAACATTTGAAATATTAGTTAAGAAAATATCCAATAAAAAATAAGAAGAAAAAAGAACACTAGTTCCAACATGTCAGGCAGAGGCAATCATTCTACTTTTTGTCATAGGTGCCAGATGACACACCTAGTCAGGAATCAATGTACCAATCAAACTAGAGGACAAGCAGGAAGCCAATACCCTATACATAAAACCAGGAAGTGGCACCAGGCGTGTGGACCTTCAGTCTGAAGTTGACAGATGGGTTCTGACCAGTGTGGCCTGAAGCTTGGGACATGGGACCACCTTCGTAGTAAGACAGGTTCCTCCTGCCTCAGCCAGTGAGCACTTTGCATTGTGTCTCCACCCTGTTCCCAGGCACATTGATTTGTTCTTCTGAAAGGGACGCAGCTCTCCAGTTGACATCACTTTTGGTGACTGACCTGTGCATTCATATAAACGCCAAGTAAAAAGTTGGGTAGAGAAAAAGAGGCACACATAGTGAACATACTAGAAACTGTTCAGTGTCTGTACATGGTTGGAGCTTCCCCCAGCATCTCTCTGAAATATTATTGGTCTCCACTCCTAAATACAAGAAAGTACAATGTCTTCTATATTTTCATCAACTATCCACTGAACTCTTACACATAACTCAGCCAGGCAGGGGTCTTTCATTCTTACAGATATTAAACAGCAAAACGTTTTAAAACGTTGTCCTTAAATTCTTTCGAAACCTGCAAAGTACCAGGCTGCAGATGAGCCCAGATGGAAGAGCAGGCTCCGTGTGAGCCCCGTCCCCCAGGGCTGTGACTCAGGGTGGGTGAGATGCTTCTGCTGAGCTCTGATAAAGCCACAGGGACTCTCACATTCTACAGAGAATTTTAACTGGTGGAATATCCTCCAGTAGACATTTCCTCCAACAAGGAAGTTTGTCCTTTGAGCTATGGTCAGTTAGGATAAAGCAGTCAGAAGGGAATAACTGGAGAGGTGACAGAGAGTGAGATATTGACAAACAATGTCACAGGTGAGAACTCTTTATTCTAGGTCTTCTTTGTAACTTGCTTGAATTTAACTCTGAATAATTTAAATTGTGATTCTGAGTTACCCAGAAATGATTACAATACAATCCTGTGTATACATGCATATACGTGAGCATGTCCATGTGCATAAACACGCATAGTGCACATACATCCATATACACATGGATTTATTTGCCTCGCTGCCTTCCTGAAAAGTCTACTTAAGCATAGAGACATCAAAAATAATATCTCGAAAAAATTAAACTCTACAAAAGCTACTGTATAAAAACACAACCTTCAGAACACATTGCATTGCACACACTGGTAAACTAGCTGGGTTATGTTGTTGTTGCTCATGGTGGGGATGTTTTTTTGTTTTTTTCTAAAATATCGTCTATCCTCGACTTCTCTAGACAGTCCAGATTGCAGCAGTACCATAATTGTAAAACTTGACAATATACAGACCCAGCCAGTAGTACAGTGGCCACCACTGTCCCACACTAACTGCAGGTCCAGACACTCCACTCCATCCATGGGATACGTGCCATCTGGAAGCAGTGCTAGGCTCACATCCTTGGGGCGGCACATCTCAGAGCAGATCCACAGAAGTATCCACCTACCTTCAGCTCCAGTATCCACGCCCTGTCTTAAGCTCTTGCCACCCATAACAGTATCACAGTGTTCCTCTGATAACATCCTGCAAATCCCTTTCAGAGAGACCTTCTACACTATGAAAGTCGATAGTGGCACATACACAATCCCCGCCCCAACACATTCATGCACACTGATGATCTTCTTTCTTCTAACTGTAAAACTCTTCTGAAAATTTGGTGGCTGGAAAGGTTAAATTCTCTAGAATAAGCTTTTCAGGTGGCCAGGCACATTGTGCCACGTGTGACATACTCCTCTGAGAAATGCACCATGCTTTCTTCCTAGATGCTGAGGGCCAGCATTCCTTAGCGCATGTCCTTGACTTCAGACCCCTCGGGAGCTACTTGAGCGGAAGGGTTCTCCTTGCTGCTCCTGGTACTTCTAAAGTAACCCCAGCTCTCCCTCCCTCTGCCCTGGCTTAGCCTGTCTGCAGCTTTTCTCCCAATACATTTCATTTTGTTTTCTTTTTTCCTTTATATTAGTATGAGCCATAAAGCAACAGTTCAGGCGATGATTTTTATCTGACCTTTTGCCCATTTCTCTGTGGGGTATTGAAAGGTCCTGGAAGACCCAGTGCTTTCTTTAGGAGTGGTCTTTCTTCATCTTCTCCCTCTTCCCCTCTCTCTAGAGATGCTCTGTTTTAGCACTCAGCTATGAATAGAGTTACTTCGGGGTCCAGGCTTATGGTTGTCTCATGTTTCACAAACCTTTCAAGATTGTCAGTCTTTAAACAGTGCCCTCTATAAGAACCCTGTTTAACTGCTCCATGAAATACTTAGAATGAAATACTCACAGACTCCCATCTCCAGTGAGTTTGGAAATTATCCTAGATTTCCTCCAATGAGAAGGTTTCCATGGAAACATCATCTCAGAAGACTAATTTCTACATTATCATAATTACAAAGGACTTCGATTGTCAAGAGAGACAAACAATGAAGCTTATCCTGTAGGGGCTGGGGCGCCAGTGAGGATTTAGTAGTAAGTGTTCTCCTGAAATCTGTACTTAGAAGCAGAATGGAGGGAAGATGGACACAAGTTGAGGATTCTACTCTGGTCATCTGGCTTGGCAGCTGGTGCCTTCATTTGGTGAGCCAGTTCCCTGGCTTGAGAAGGTTTCACTTGAAAACAGCAATTTAGCTTCTGGGATTTTTAGTCCCTTGTTCTGCTCTCATGTATTTGAAGAATCATCAAATTTATATAAAATTCAGTTCCTCACTGTGAATGAAAGATTGGCATTTTGACAGGTGAACATCTGATCTTAGTATAAACTGAAATAGCCTATCCAGGGCATTGTGATTTTCATGATATACAATTACTAATGCCAACAATGTTAACGTGATCGTATCAAAGAGAAACAATTTGAAGTTTGACAGAACCCCTGCTGAGCTCCAGAACTTCCCCTGCAATCTTCCCTGTCTTTTGTTTGTCTCTCACCATCTCATCATGTTCCATTTGCCTCCAAGTCAGCATCAATCCCTCTTCTCAGCTTGTTCCCACATCCCAGTAATCACACCATCTTATTCATCCTTGAAACCGATGCCTAATTCAACCCTTTCTCCTCTTGTATATGATATGGCAAGTCGGTTGTTGACTTACTCACAAAGTAAATCCCTTGTTTGATAAAATGCACTATTATTTTCTTTTTAAAGGATCTACATAGGTAGCCTAGGCTGGTACTGAATTCTTAATACTCTGGCTCCTTTTCCCCACCTTTGGCTTGGATTGCAACACTCACCATGATTTGCTTAACTCTCACAGAGAGTTTTCCTTTTTAATTATTTTCTGAAGACAAAGTGTTATGCAGCTCAGGCCAGCCTCAAACTTGCTATGTAGCTGAAGATGGCCGTGGACTTTTGATCGTTCTACTTTTACCCCTCCCCACCAATTCTCTTCCAGCATTGGGATTATAGACATGGATTGCCACATCCTGATTGATGCACTGGAGATGGACCTTAGGGTTTCATGCATGCTACACATCCATTCTCACAACCGAGCCACATGCCCCATTTTGAAATACAGACTTGTATTGTCATTTTCACAAACAATTGATGAGAAAGGGGTCATAACAGGGTCAGTAAGAGAAAGGCTTTTCTGTCTCTACATATCATTGCTACTTTTAGAAATGAAATAATTACTACAAGACTTTAATAGTTGTGTTAAATGAAATCTACAAATTGTCCTTTATAGATTCTACAAATTCTCTGTCTATTGCTTGTCCATGGAGACAGAAAAGCAAAGAGAGATGGGGGTAGGGAATGAAAAGAAACAGAGTAAATTGGGAATCCACAGAGTCAAGAAATAATCACTGTTTAAAATCTGTACATACTTGTCTGAGCTTTAGTCTAGGCAAACATCTATGTGTGCCATGCATATATACACAAACGTGAGATTTTTCTACAAACTTTCTCTGCAAATCTGCTTTTCTTTCTGTTCCTAACATATTGTGTAAATATGTCATTATGCATAAATCTCCTCTCAAACAGCTTCGATGTGGTCTATTATTTAGAGAGAATTACAAAACAAATAGCATTTCAAAGGCAAAAGGAAGTTAATAGAGAGTGTAAACATGGCATTTCCAGGTATGCATATGGTTATCTCTGCAGCATTTCCTCTCTGCTGTTCATTCCTGAACCCAGCTGCTGATTGCCTCAAAACTAGACCCTTTCATATGGCTTGCTTTCCTTTCCTTTCCTTTCCTTTCCTTTCCTTTCCTTTCCTTTCCTTTCTTCCTTTCTTTTCCTTCCTTCCTTCCTTCCTTCCTTCCTTCCTTCCTTCCTTCCTTCCTTCCTTCCTCCCTCCCTCCCTCCCTCTCTTCCTCCTTCCTTCTTCTCTTTTTTCCTTTTTCTTCCATTTTTCTTCTTTCTCTCTTTTTCTCTTTTTTCTCCTTCCCTTCCTTCCTTCCTTCCTTCCTTCCTTCCTTCCTTCCTTCCTTCCTTCCTCTCTCTTTCTTTTTTCTCCCTTTCTCCCTTTCTTTCTTTCTTTCTTTCTTTCTTTCTTTCTTTCTTTCTTTCTTTCTTTCTTTCTTTCTTTCTTTCTAAAGCAGGGAAATCAAATCAATAAAAACAGCTTAGTGGAGCTGGGGTACGAGCTTGCCCTGAGTACCCTTCAGCCTCTCTCCCACCTTCCTATTCCCATGTAGCAATCCCTATGCCTCACACTAACCACCCTGGCCCCTGTTTCACACTTCTCACCATTTACTAATAAGACCTCACTTGGACCTAGTATACCAGTTCCTTGTTCTCGCGTTCATTCTGATCATGCATCTTTCTCTAAGTGGTATACACGGCCAACAGAGGTTGTATTAGAAGAAGCCTGGATCTAATGAATATACAGCTGAGGGACACAGATAAATTATACTATGCTTTCATGATGGGTCAGAGCCACTAGTTAAAAAAAAAATGTCATTAGTGTGGCTGTAGGGTCGACAAAGGAATTTCTTCTCTCTCAAACTAGATAGCATTTAAAAATTTTTAAACTTCCAAATTTAATGAAAAATTCATCTAACAATTTCAAGTTAAGTGAGAGTCAAGAAAAAGAGAATTTAGAAAAAAAAGTAATGCTATCTACAGAGAGCAAGAGTTCAGTTACTTCACTGACTTTATAAATATCTTTTTATTGAACCACAGTTCCCCATCTTGTTTAAATACTCATCTCCAATAAATGACTAGGTAGAACAAGCACCATACAAACCTCAAAGTCTGAAATACTTGCTTCTGACCCTTTTGACAACAGGCTTGCCCACCTCTCTTAGACTTATTAACAGTTGTTCTTAATCACCCAGATTGATGTATATCCTAGAGATTTGATTTGCTCTGTACAGATGATGATGTAACTCAACAAAATATCTCTGATAGGAAGGGTGCTTAGGAAAGTCTATGCTCAGGCAGCCAGGGATGCTACATTGCTATCTACCCCTCCAGAGACATGGCCTCTAGGGTCTCTAGGATGCTCTCTTGCTTCCTCTCCATTGTTTACATCATAGCCAACCTTGGAAGGAGTCACTCTACTCTGCACATCAAGCTCTTTCTCTGCTAACCAAAGAGAAAGAAAGAAATTCAGGAAAGCAGAATTTTACAAATGGGGGTGGATGAGAAATGACTTATTGGTCATCCCCTCCCCCACTGCCCTTCCTGTCTTCTGTCCCTACACTGGTCACTAGTGAGACAGACTCCGGAGGTGTGGGAGGGGCTGCTGGCGACATGAACCTTGAATGCCTGCCTGCAGATGTGGGTGTGTGAGCTCTGAGTGATGCTGTACTGGAGAAAGGCCTCGCACTCAGTGGAGGGAGAATGAGTCTCTGGGGACAGAGCCCATCTGTAGGAAATTACAAACGTGAGGTCATATGTGTATATGAAAGTGAGAAAGTCAGCGTGGAAGAGACTCCAACAGCATGAGTGGTGTGTGTGTGTGTGTGTGTGTGTGTGTGTGTGTGTGTGTGTGTGTCCATGATGGTGATCGTGTGAGAGAATGGAGGGGATGAATATGTGTCCCAGACTGGCACCATGTGTGTGACTAAGTGTGATGTGAACTAACAGAAAAGGACAATAAATGAAAGAAATGACAGGGGAGGGAAAATATGGATGTATCTGAGATTCTTTCCAGCAAGCAGGGATTTGTGTATATATGATGTCACCCTGGGGCAATCGCCTTGCACGACAATCCAATACCACCAAAAAGAAAATGATTCTTAGTCCAAGACAACAACATGCCTGGGTTGTAAAGTGTAGTGAAGTTGGCTGACCAGAAGGTTAAATAAATCCTGACACTTTAATGAAGCACAAATTTAAGAGGCATGGACAAGGAAAAGCATATTGAGGACAAACATAAGCCTTATAAAACATGTATTCTTTGTCCAGAGTTCTACTTCATTATAAAACAGCTATATATTCTTTCATATTTATATACATGTTATATATTTGTGACTAGCCACTTGTTTTTATTTCCTAGACATACTAGATTCCCTGTGTTACACACTACTGTTAATGTTGATTATCACCTTGGCAAGCACTAAGCAATAGACTTCTGCTCATGTCTGTAACGGTGTTCAAGACTGGGTTAGTTAAGGTGAGAAAATGAACCCTAAAGGTTGTGGCCCCAGTTCCTATCTAAATCAAAGGGAGAAAACAAGCTGATTAAAAGGGAGAGAAACAACATTCATCTCTCTCTGCTTCTTGACTCTGGGCACAGGGTGACCAGATGCCTGACTTTCCTGCCTCTAGTACTTTCTACTGTGTCCAACCATACCTGTGACCTGCCATATGTTTCAGATTATTTGTTTTTCATAGTAATGACAAACATAGGTAATGTGCCATGTTTAATATGTTTTCTAACCACCATGTTTGTTGAGTGAGTAGATATACCGATAAGTGACATGGGTTAGCTGTAGATGGAAAATTACAAATCTTGCCTCTAATTAGCAAGGACCATAACTTTTGTTGCAGTGATGAGAGGCAGTGGTATCTTCAATTCACAGCAATCATTTTTAACACCTTCTTGTATAGCAAGTATTAGGGTGGACTAATACTTGCTATGGCATTAGTCATCAGATCCCAAGTTGTAAGGAAAGAGCATTTGTTCTTGGAAACTGAATATTAGCACTTGTGGGAAGAAAAGCAAGTCTCAACTTGGAGCATGCACTGACACAGATCCAGCAAGCTGTCTGTTCCTAGACACAACCCAAGCCTGACCCTACTCCCACAAATAAGAGGTAGGAAGATTTCCTTTACATTGAACTGCTCTTCAGAGCAGAGTGGACATAGTCCATAGACATATGGAAAATTTGTAGCATGAAGATCCCGTTGAAGACCAGCCTTGGGAACAGGCTGAAACACCTTTAAAGAGCTCCAAAGGTTTATGTCTATAGGTTCCAGCCTGCCTATAGTCTTCCATCATGATATAATTACCAAAGACACCTGATTTTATAAGGAGACAAATTGCAGAGCCAACCCCCCCCCCCCCAATTAGAAACAATCCACTGCTTATTTTCCATTAGAGGAACTTGTGGCCAGTGGCAGGAAATCAACTAACTAAGTTGTATATATTCAGTGGGAGCTTAATTTGCATTTCCTAAGCGTAAAAAGTGCTTCTTACACAGAAGAGAAACAAATCTTTCTTATCTTTTTTGCAGAAAGTGCATAGAAAGCCTGCATTTCCCCACCACTTAATTCTTCAGTTACCTCAGGGGAAGAAAAATTAATGAAACAACATCAGAGACACCACTTAGTGAGCTGCTCTTTTCATTCATAAGAGAAGCACATGTATCTATGAGGATCATACTTATTGGACCATATTGACCTTGTCTCTTGTAAAACCCAAATCTCATCATTGTGGTCAGCATGTGGGTGGTGAGTTTCAACTTGTGCTTATTCTGGGCAAATTCCAGGAGGGACTCTGCCTGTCTCTTGCATGGGAAGCCGGGCTGGGTATGCCAGCTTCAAGATCATCATTCTTGTCCTGGAATTGGATACATGTGGATCAGGATATTGGACACATGTGGCCACTTAAGAAAATGATTTGTATAAAAACCCCTTCCATTCCTTCCTCTAATTTTGACTCTAAGACAACTTAACATAAAGTTCAAAGTCTGGAGTTAGATAAAGGCCCACTAAATCTGGGCAATGGTCTGGACCAGCACTGACCAACTGATGACGATACATGTGATGGGTATGCTAGAGGACAAGTTCATCATGCCATGGGAGATTTTCCTAGCTCAACTCTCTTAACAAGAATGTGGATAAGTGGGGATATAGCTCAGAAGTAGAGCACATGCCTGCCCACATTAGCACAAGACAATGAATTCCTCTCTTGTTTCTTCTATATTCTTGTAGCTTCAAACTCTCCTTGAATTTTGCCCATTTAACCCAGCATTCCACTGTGTTTACTTATCTGAGTCCAAATATCATTCTTATTGTCCATAAGTAATTGGATTTATTGGATTAAAAGTCCACCCTAAAGCGCTTTCTTCATTCCATCTGCAAGAACCCTATTTCTAACATCTTTACAGTTATCAGGGCTCAAGACTTGAAGATATATTTTGATTGTTGGGCATGTTAGCATATTTGATGTCCCAAATGAATGAAAAGCTGAGGCAGAACAGGTTAAGCCTAGGGCTTCAATCAAGCAGGGCAACAAAGCAAGTCAGATCTTCTTTCTTCCTTCTTCCTTCCCTCCTCCTTCTCAACCTTTCTCCCTCCTTCCATGTGAATGTGTGTATGTTATGTATGTGCAACCAGAAACAAAAATTCAACCAGAAACAAAGGTAAATCCTTAATGATTTCAGGGACTGTGAATGTGGTAGAACATCTGGCTGGTGTAGATGAGGCTCTGGGTTCACCCTCGGTTGAACCTATATGTATACATTTCTTCTCTCCTCTTTCTTCATGTACTATTTCTCCTCTTTCTAGGTACTTTTCAATGGAAATTTGTCGTACATGCCTTTAATCTGTATCTTTGTATGGATGAAAGCTGTGAGAATTCCTCACAGCTCTGCATCCCTCCTGAGCATCTGCAACTGCCTCCAAGAAGTCCCACCTAAATGGCTCCCTGCCATTTCCAAGCCATCTGTTCTAGTTTCATTCTGTTGCTGTGAAAGACACCATGACCAAAGTCCCCCTTGAGGGGAGGAAAGAGTTTATTTGGTTTACATTTCCAGGTCACAGGCCACCAGGGATGAAAGTCAGGGTAAAAACTGAAGCAGCAACTTAGAGGTAAGCCTTCTTGCCATTCCACAAAACATTACTTCCACTCAAGGAACTTGCTCTTCAACTAAAGAGGCAGAGCAGAAACCATGAAGGATGTGTTTATATGTTGCTCCCAGGATCATGTTTAGCTAGTTCTCTCATATACTCTAGATAATCAGACCAGGAAATAGTGACACCCTCAACAGGCTGGGCCTTCCTACTTGAACTAACAATCAAGGCAACCCACCATAGACAGGCCCACAGACCATCCTTATGTTGGAGTTCCCTCAACTGAAATTCTCTTCACAAGAGACTCTAAGCAATGTTAAGTTGAAAGTTAAAGTATGAAACTGTTTTTTTCTAGAATATTGTTAATCTGGAATATTATTTATTATTTCATCTAATTTTTATCCTGGAATGCCAAATCTGATACTGCCTGACAAATTCTTCTCCCACATGCTAAATGAGGCTGGTTTTGATGCATTTAGCACCCACTTCAATCTCAGTTTGAGCTAGGTCACATATATCTCCTGAGTACCAACTCTTGATTTTCTTCTCTTCCCTTATTAAGTTATTAAGAAGACAAAAGGTGCACTAAGTTATGTTTTTCCCCATTAATCGCAGCATGCTGGAGACAGTGTCAAGCAGAGTTTTGTAATTTTAAGGTTAACTTGATCAACATAGTAAGCTCTAAGCTCTCCAGGGCTACATAGTAAAATCTTCCCTCAAAAAATATTTTTTAGAAATCAGAAAATGTAAGTGAAATATTTTGATAGAACACACACAAAACCTATCTTCAGGCACATGCACATGCTTGTACACATATATTCTGAGATAACCTATATAGAGAACATAAGGATTAAATGTGATTTTAAAAAATTACACTTTTTGAAAGTAAAAAGAAGGAATATTAGAAAATAACTATTAAATACATATAAATGTTGATGGTGCACATATAACTGAAAACATCTAATAGATGATGGGAAATAACAATCCCATGAGCATGCATTTGAGATAGGTGAAGTTTCACCTTGGAATGTCAGGATACATCCAAAAAGGAGCTTCGTAAGCTCATGCACATCTGTTTAAGAATTTTAAAATGTATTTCCAAAAGTAATTTCCGGAATCCTTTGAGGATCATGTTGTCTTTCATGTTTGTGGTTCAAGTATATCCACATGGCCCTAATACCTCAGGCAAAGTATGAGCTAACACCATCCTGGCACATGCACCAGGCCATGAGTTTGGAAGCAATTGCCTTGCTTTGGTGCTGAAGATAAAATTGGAGAAGCAGACTTGTACAGAGGGATACCAAGGCAATGACAGCTAGTCAATAAATAACTGTTTTTTTTTTTTTAAATCTCTATATGGATAAGAATGGAATGTCGTCAGATCTTTCTCCCTTCATATGATTTATCTAGAAGGTGTGCCATCAAATGCTTTTTAATCCAAATTCATGGAGTTGTTGACAATGTGTTGTCTCAGATCTGCACAAAAGAAGCATAGCTGACCTTACCACAACCCTTTCCCTTTAAAATAATAATAATAATAAAAACCCACACACACTTTGTAGTAGGGACACATCAAAGCAATTGCTGATTCATCTGACTCATTGATCCATTTTTTCTTAGCAATCACCAAGTGCTCATGACATACAAGACATCATGATGGATGGTTAAAAAAATTAAAAAAAATTAAATATGTCCTGTGTTCTCAAAAGTTGATCCTATTCAGACAGGAAAAAAAAAACTTCATTATATCAATATCAAAATACATTAGATAGAAATATAGTGATGCCAGACACAGTGCTAACCTGTTGACATATTATCCTAGTATATGACCCTATGAATTGATTTTTAATCCAATCCTGTGTGAAAACTGAGATTTGGAGACGTTCAGCATCTTAAAACTCACAGATTATTAATTCTAGTCACAGATTATTAATTAATTATTTGAGTAAATTGTGGAATTTACCTGCCTTAGAGCTTATGGTTTTTAGCAAAGGAAGTACGAAACAAAGGAGTGAATAGTTGAGCTGTTTCACAATAAATAAATATTGGAAAAAAGAGGAAGTTTGCTTATGAAATCAAAGGAGACTGAGTTGAGGTGGATGATGTAAACTTTCTTCCGAGGGTCCACATAGGATATCATTTGTATATAACCACATGATGCCAGAGAACTGTTAGTACTTAGGTCAGTACCACCAAGCTGTCAGTGTTCTCAAAGCCCTGAAGGACAGATCTTAGCTACAGCTCACCTACTTTTCTTATTCTGAGCCTTGTCTAGCTCTAGACTCAGTTAGCTTACCATCACTGTAGCACATGTGAAAGTATCTGAGAGAGTTAAATGTGTAAAAAGAAATGTGTTATTTTGACTCATGGATTTGAAGGTATCTGTCCAGGAAAGATTGACCGCATTGCTTTGACCCCATGTAAGGCAATGAATCATAATGGGAGTGGGTTACAGCAAAACCACTCATCAAATGATCTGAAAATTATGGAAGAAGAAGTAAGGTCCCACAGTCTCCACTTGCACAGATTCAATGACCTATGGACCTACTACTAGCATCTTTATCTTAAAAGGAACACTACCCCTCAATAGTGCGATGCTGGGGACCTTTAACGTCCAAGTACAGTGTGAGTTGAAAGGGGCAGCAGGCTTCTTCTGAAATTCACTTAGAGAAAAGATCCTAGGACATACACACAGTCTTGGATTATCTCGATAAAATAAACGGACAGAATAATTTACAAAACATTCCATTTCTGTTTCACATACAGATCTTTAATGCACTGAACTGCTTTGACTTTGGACTTTCAAAGTGATCTTTTTGTTTTATGTCTTCTGTGGAAAGCTCATTTTTACTTTTATTTTTAAAAATATTTATTTCTGTGCATGAGTGTTTTGTCTATATGTCTTTAGATACACCTTGTGTGTACTTGGTGCCCACCAAGGTCACAAAAAGAGAACTGGGTCCCCTAGACTCTTCAGTAGTTGTGAACTATCATGTTAGGGCTAGAAAGGAACCCAGGTTCTCTGCAAGAGAGATAAGTACTGGTGAGACATCATCTAACCATATCTAACAAAGAAAATCTCCCCAGTTCCCCCCCCCAAAGGCTTTCATACCTAAAAGGTAAAGGAAAATGAAGAGAGGAAACCCAGAAGGAAACATAAAGATTTTCATAACGGTTTAGATTAAAAATAAAGGTTTTCATAAAAATTCATACCTCCGTTAGAGTATTTCATTTTAACATCTGTGATGGGTTCAAGAAAGTTACTAAATTTCAGTTTCTTGGGGGGTTGTATAACTAGGAGGGATCTCAGCAAAGTCATTTAATGATTCTGAATATAAATGAATATAATCCAAAAACATTCAATACGATCCACCTTGCCCTGCTTATGCTTGAAGAAAAAATAAAAAATAAACGTGTAGTGCCTTGAAGAAAAATGTTTATAAATATTAGGTGTGTTCATGATCCTAGCAGCAGAAAACAGCATACTGCTAACTCAGGGACCTACCAGGTTCTGATGGATAAGCTAGGATAGGCCAAAATCAGAGTGTTGGCTAGGCTCACTTCTTATCAGGAAACCCAGAGAACAATGTGTTTCTGAGCGCACTGTGGTTTTGGCAGAATTTGAATCCCTGTCATTGTCATGCTAATTTAAAGCTCTTTCATGTATTTTCCACTCATTCTTTCTGTTCTTGTGTTCTTTTTGGCTGTCAGATAGTTCTTCACTGTCCATCATTCCTCCAAATTGCCCACATTCCTCCCCTACTGACTTTCTCCATCTTCAGATCACCAGTGGGATATAGAGCCTGCAACACTGGGGGAAGGGGTGCTGACCCATTGCCTACCTCTAGCAGCAAGCTTCAGGTTCAATGAGAGATCCTATCTCTAAACAATAAGTCAGAGTGATGAACTAGAATGAGTTCTGCATGCATGGGCTCATATAACCACACAATCACACACACACACACACACACACACACACACACACACACGCACACGCACACGCACACGCACACGCACACACGTACACGTACACGTACACACACATACACATATCCTGTACACATACAAGTCTTAAAATTTTTAAAAACTCGTTCATGTATTTTCTTCTCATTCTTTCTATGCTTCTATAAGTGAATTATGGCATGTCATATCCTCTGTTTCTTATGACCATACTTTATAAATCTTTATGTTTTACTCATGATAGTAAATGAGAAAATATCCCTAGAGTAACTTAAAATGAACTGGAAGTTTTATATGCAATGAATCTAAAAAATTGCTTTATACAAAGTGCTGGGAAAAAGGGGAGATGTGTAAGAATCAAGTTTATCTCTTAATGCCTGGCATCCTGGATGGAGGTATATACACTTCTGTTTTAGACCCAGGGAGTGAGTGGTTTAAATAGGGAAAGAAGTCTGACAATGCAAGGCTTATGTCTCCAGTTTCTAGCCGTAGTTCTGGTCCGGCCAGACTGTCTTGAAGCTGTCTTTTCCCTTCATTGCTTGCTTCTCCCAAGAACCTGAAAGGTAGACAGAAGGCCTGCAGGTATATTGTCAAGTCCATCACCTTTACAGATATCAGAGCTTTGTTACCAGGTCCCACAGCGTAGATTATAATTTTGCATAGCAATTAGGTAATATACATAAACACACTGTTATGAACAGGTACAAAGAAAACTTCTCAACGACTTGTTCTTGTTATGTGCACTTGATATCTTCCAGTGGCTTTCTTTTCTTTTCTCCTGTTTTGTTTGGTTTCATCAACTTTGACCAAGCTTGCCATAAGATACTACATTGATGTCATGACTTGCTCATGAGTTAGGACAGGGAAGTGGAAACTATCACTCTGGATCTAGATAATGAGAGTTAAAGGATATCAATAGTTGTCCCTCTAAGCCAAAGAGTAAGTGGACAATCCTGGTTTGAAATACCTAAAATTCTCAGGGTTTTAGGCTGAGTGGTAAGTTACCATTTTAGCTCGCTGTGGCGGTTGATCTCCACTAATAACTCGAATAGATTTAGAATCTCGTAGGAGAGGCATCTCTGGGCAAATGTGCAAGGGTATTTCCAGAGAGGTTTAATTAAGAAGGGAAGAGCCACTATGATTTGCTCAGGGAAACGAAAGATGTCAACTGAACGCCAGCAATCATCACTCTTTTTCTCTTGATTGCAGATGAAGTGATGTGACCAGGCAGGACCGTGGTCTCCTACACCATGAATCAAATAAAGCCATTCTCTATGGATCTCTTTCTGTTAGCCATTTTGTCAGAGCAATGGGAGAAGTAGTGTATACATCCTTATCCACCATCTTCCCTCTCTTATCAAATTTAGCTACCCATATAGGAAAAGTGTTGTCCAAATGATGAATGCCAACTGGATGTTTCATGTTGACGTGTGAAGGACTTTTAGGGCAGATGCCTGGATATAAGATTGATATGTCTAGGGAATGATGAATGAGAACATCTAAAATATATGAAATGTTCTTTGCTCACTCGTTATATTATTCCCTGCTTTTTAACGAGGACCTTGAAAGGCTTCCACTATGTAGTCTAGGCAGGCTGAAACCTGTAGTCATCTTCTATCATCCTTCTGAGTTCCAGTACTATAGGGCAAAGTTTTCTTCATTCTTTCCATATGCTGTATTTTTTCATAACAAAACATGGTAAGATGGAAAGGAAATACATGAAGTATTCCATGAGAGCAGCAAGCTATTCAAGAAGACATGCTAAAAGGAATCTGATTTGCAATGCTCACAAGTTGAAAATGTAAGACCCAAACTCCAGTTTTGTTGTTTTTGTTTTTGTTTTTGTTTTTGTTTTATGTTGAGGTCCTTAATTATTATTATTATTACTATTATTATTAATTATTTTATTTATTTACATCCCAAATATTGCCTACCCTCATGGTTCCTCCTCCCAGAGTTTTTACCCCCATCTTCCCCTCCCCTTTGCCTCTAAGAGGGTGCGCCCCTCCACTCCTACCTCCCTTCACATACATACCCACCCTCGCTTCACCACCCCCTAGCATCCCTTTTCCCTAGGGCATCAAATCTCTACAGGATTAAGCACATCCTCTCCAACAGAGGCCAGACAAGGCAGACAAGCAGTCCTCTGCTCCGTATGTGCTGAGGGGTCATGGGCCAGCCCATGTATGCTCTTTGGTTGGTGGCTTAGATTCTGGGAGCTCCCAGGGGTCCAGGTTAGTTGATACCGCTGTTCTTCCCATGGGGTTGCCATCCCCTTCAGCTCCTTCAATTCTTCTCCTAATTCTTCCATAGGGGTCCCGGGCCCTAGCCCAGTGGTTGGCTGTGAGTATTTGCATCTGTCTCAGTCGGCTGCTGGTAGAGTCTCTCAGAGGACAGTCATGTTAGATTCCTGTCTGCAAGCACAACATGGCATCAGTAATAGTGTCAGGGTTTGGTGCCTGCCCATGGGTTGGATCCCAAGCTGGGCCAGTTACCGGTCAGGCATTCATTCAGTCTCTGCTCCATTTTTTTTGTCTCTGCACTTCTTTAAAGCAGGAACAAATTTTGTTTTTATCTGACACTAGATACTTGTTTCTCAGCTATAATGTCTATAGTTTTTCATCTTCCTCCAGAAGGCAGAATACCAATAACAGCTAAAATCTGCCAAGATGGATCATGTACTACATAAATTACATAAAAGTCAAGTCACCTGTATTTTAAAACTTACCCTCACAACTATCTTAAACAGTTGTTCCAGTCAGCAATACTACATAGGCTACTCAGCTAAACTGTGAAAGGTTGTACTCCCAGGAAGACAAACAAATGCAGGGATCTAACCCAAGTCTTCTGGCTTTACTTCCAGCGTCTGCTGTCTCACAGAACACTAAGGAAGGATATGACTTAACTGCTTGACTCACTTGCTTCTGTGGCAGACTAGCTGTTCAGATGAGTTCCTTCCACCTTCACGTCACCCTGTCATTAAGGGGTCAGACAGAGAAGGCTGTGTCACAGCTCCTGGAGGCTCGAGGATGAAATTCCAGGATGCAGATTACTTGAGGGAACCTCTCATGAATCTGCAAGGCAAAGATACTAGTCATCCTCACACATTAGGCACGTCTGTACAGGCTGCAGCATAGTAGCCACAGGGCTGCACAGTTCCAGATCAGGGTTTTACAAGTAGTTGTTTGAGAACTGAAGCAAGTGAACTGTAGGTAGCATGCTGTTCTGGGTCAGTCACATCCTTCATTCTTGCATTATTCTTGAATTTCTACTCTAAAACTACCTATGTCTAAGCCTTCTGCTAACTCACCTAGCACCAAAATGTCAGAATCTATAAAAAAAAAAAACATTTACAAGATATATAGAAAGAGTTATTAATGCTCAGAAGGATAGAAAGAAGAGGTGCTGAGGACGGGGGCAGGGTCATTGAGCAGATAAGGGCACTGCAGTGGCATTTGGTAATTCTACCATGCAACTTTGGTCGTAGCTGTTTAATGTGTCAAAGTTTGCCTCTAGAAAATAAACTATTTTTGGATAGAAGTGCTCATTATAGCATGAATTGTGTTACCTTCCCCCTTCACTTCAGTCACCAGACTTCTAGCAGCCTCTACTTGGGGGCTAACACCTGGGAGCTAAGACAGATGCTCTTTATTGACTGTCCGTTCATCTTCGAAGAAGCTGCCTGAGTATGCCCACCACCTGAGTACGCCCAGTGCCTGAGCACACCCACTGCCTGAGTATGCCAGCCGCCTGAAGATCTTCTGAACCTGGGGACTTTGGCACCTGAACTTTCTTTGCAGTATAATCTAGAGACTTGGTTTCGGTTTCTCCTGTGACTATAAAAACCCTGGCTTATTCTGAGTAAAGTGGAGCCTTGATTGGGACACAACTTGCCTTCGTGTTTTCTCTTTGCATTTCAAACCCTTTATTTCAGGTCCTATATTCCCTCCTGGCTGAGAAGAACCCAGTGCGTGAAACTGTGGGCAGTTTCAATCTTCACCCCCAAATTCACCTGCAGGATCTCTGTCCTAGTTTGCTTCCTGTGGCTGTGGCAAAAGCTGATAGAGACTCACTAGCATAATCCCATAAGGTGACAGCATTGAGAGACTTGTTTTTAAAGTGTTAATTAAAGAGTTGGGATATAGCTCAGGGACAGTGTATTTGCCCAGAAAATACAAGGTCCTAGGTCAATTACCAAAGTCAGAAACAACTTGTTAGTATCATACATGCCCACACCAATTTCAGTACTATAAGGACAAGAGAGCTAATTCATTGGCTCCATTGAAATTAGAATTCTGGAGAATTTTTTTACTTCTATTTTTTTTTGTCTTTATCTTATTTGTGGGGGCTAGGGTTTTACTTCAATCATTGAATGTTACTATTTAATATGGACTTGGTTACTATAATTATTTTGATGTACATAAGTGTGCCAGAGTTTCGCATGTTAGAGATTTAAATCTCCCTGTAGTAATGTTGAAAGGAGCCTTCCCAATAAAAGAAAAGAAAAAATAAATAAAAGAATCCATTCAAGACCATGTCAACAATGCATATTTTAGAAGAGAAAAGAAAATTTAATTCACTAAAATCTCACCTTCTCTAATCATCCAGAGAGCACCTTCTACTATACTCTTCTGAGTCTTACTCTATAGAAACACAAAAATTTTAGGACTTGAAATACTTATGACATTGGAAAAGTAAAGAAGCCTAAAATGTATGTAATAGTGCTTCCTTTGGAAGACATTTTATAAGATTTAATTGGCATATTATAAATTGTGTTGACATTTATAATAAACTCCAGTTGGCCAAGAAGAAGAAGAAGAAGAAGAAGAAGAAGAAGAAGAAGAAGAAGAAGAAGAAGAAGAAGGAGAAGGAGAAGGAGAAGGAGAAGGAGAAGGAGAAGGAGAAG
>JADRCD010204420.1:0-10149 GCA_019843815.1 Montemys delectorum | reverse complement strand
TTTTTTTTTTTTTTTTTTTTTTTTTAAAAAAAAGGGATGCATGCCTCACATTCTCTAGGGAGCACTCTCCAAGTCATTCCATTCACTCATTCAACTTGTGTTCACCGTGTATGTATATCAGAGACACTGAGACTACCTTAGCACACAGGACTGTAAACTTCCTGCAACACTTAACATGGGAGACAGGCTACAGGCAGAAAACCAGGTGCTGTGGGTGACAGCTCCAGTCAGAGTCAGGGAGAGCCCTGCTGTTCTCTCAAGAGAGGCTCCTTCTTCGTGGGAAGTTCTAGTCCATTTCAGCCAACAGCTACTGCTGCCATGTTGAGATGTCTCTGAGCCAATTCTCCTCATCTGGGCAAGAACGTGTCCCTTTCTATTCTAAGATGATTATGTCTCCACTTAAAAGCAAAATTGCCTTCAGACAGATTTACAAACAGAAATTATATTTCCAGATGGGCATTGTAGAAAAGTAGGGAATTTTAATTAAGCTTAAAGAAAAGGAAGAGGTAGGGGGAAGGGATGGCTCAGTCAGTGAAGTGCTCGCTTGCTGTGCAAGCCTGAGGACCTGAGTTCAGATCTCCAGCACCCACACAAAAGCCAGCTACAGGAGCACAGCCATACCTCAGCATTGAGGAGGTGGAGGCAGGAGGATCCCTGGGACTCAATGGCTACCCACTCTAGCCAAATACACAAACTCCAGAGTCAGTGAGAGACCATGTCTCAGAAAAGCAAAGTGGAGAGTGATTAAGAAAGTCTTGGGCTGGTGAGATGGCTCAGCGGTTAAGAGCACCAACTGCTCTTTCGAAGGTCCTGAGCTCAAATCCCAGCAACCACATGGTGGCTCACAACCATCTGTAATGATATCTGACACCCTCTTCTGGTGTGTATGAAGACAGCTACAGTGTACTTATATATAATAATAAATAAATCTTTAAAAAAAAAGTCTTTGGATTTGACCTCTGACCTGCACACACATGTACACAGACACACACATACACATGTACACACATCTACACAAGTACACACATATACATACGGGTACAAATACAGAGACACACACATGCACACAAAGTATACACATGTACATGCATGTACACACATACACATCTATATACACATAGTGCACATACTTGTACACACTACATGCACACCATGTACACATACCACATACACATGAAATATACATACACAGCACACACATTAAACACACCATACACATTCTCATGCACTCACATACATGTACACATATGTTACACACATTCACCCACACATGTACACACATATATTTATACACATACAACACATACCATACATACACAATACATCACACACAAAGTACACATACAACAAACGACACATACTATACACACATATACACTCACAAATGCCACACACAAAATACACATACAAGAAACAACAATACTATACACACACATATACTCATACCACACATGCACACACATACATACACACACCACACACATACCACACACACACACACACACACACCCATCACTCCCAAGTCCACTTTTCAGGGGCAGTGTGGTCTTGAGCTGGTAAAAGCCTGTGATTTACTTTCAGCTCACCTACTCCTGTCCCTGCCCTGTGCTTGGTGCACAGCCCAACCACTTTGGGCCCACGCCATCTCCAAAGGCAAAGGGACCCTGCGAGGGTCCCTGCGCGCGTCTGGTGTCCTAGGGCTGTTTTCTGTGGTCACTGAGTGTCCCTCTCCAGGGCGGGCCTCATAGGACAGGTGCACCGGGAGGAAGGCAGGCGGCAGGATTCTAGGACCAGCGCTGGGGCCGGGCTGCCTCGCCCGGCAGCTGGGGAGCAGTTCCGTGAGGAGCCGATAGATGGCGGTACTGCACCGCTCCCAGCCCTCACTGCAGACACCGGCAGACCCGGGCCCGCAGGTGGACAGGTGTGTGTGCTGGGCCCAGGAAGGGTTTGCCCATCTTTATTCAAAGCTCTGGAGGTGGGCGCTATGGCTTTGGCCTGGTTCCACTGAACATGTGGCTCTTGTGGCCGCCATCCAGAGCGACAGGTAAATCTCTGTACACTGACAGTCCAGCCCAGACTGGAGTTCCTACATTGCCCTCTAAACTCCAGGGTTATATGCTGTTTCAGAGCACAGCAAAGCAGGAGCGGGACCAGAGACCGTGGCTAATCCTGAGGGGAAGGACAGAAGCAGAAGGGACAGAGATGGCTATGACACGTGGCTCCATTCTCTCTGCCTACCTGCCAGGCCTAGTTCTACCACTTCCTTGCTGGGTTACCTTTGGGTAAGTTACTCATCGTCTCTGAGTTTTCCCATCTCTAAACAGAGAACAATGAAGATAACAGCAGGCTTGATTATTACTCTATTAATGATAGCCCTGAGCCCACCTCCGTGGATTAAGCCAAGGAGGAACATTTCTTAGTTCTCACTTCCCAGCATTCCCTGGCTCTCATCATCTGCACGTTTGCCTTTTGTTTTCGACAGTCACGTAGTCCAGGCTAGTTTTCAACTCACTTGTAACCAAAGATGACCTTGAACTCGATCTTCCTGTCTCTATCCCCACCCCCTAACCCTCACCCCCGCCCCTGCCTCACAACTGCTAGGATTATAGGTGTGCTGGGATTATACCCAGGGCCTCATGCATTCTAGGCAAGCGCTTTCTTTTTTTCTTTTTTTAATTAGGTATTTTCTTCATTCACATGTACACTTTCCCTCTCCCATTTTCCCCTCCAAAACAAACAAACAAACAAACAAACAAAACCAAGAACAAACCCCTTCTGCCTCCCCCCTCCCAATGCCTGTCCCCCCACCCTCTCCCACCCATTGGCCCTGGCATTCCCCCACACTGGGGCACAAAACCCTCACAAGGCCGAGGTCCCTCACTCCTATCGATGATCGAATTTGCAATCCTCCACCACATACCTGCTGCCAGTACACTCAATCCCACCCTGTATAGTCCTTGATTGGTGGTTGGGTCCCTGGGAGCTCTGAGGGTACTAGTTAGTAATTGTTGTTCGTCCTAAGGGGCTGCAAACCCTTCAGCTCCATAGAACCTTTCTCTAACTCCTTCATTGGGGACCGTGTACTCAGTTCAATGAATGGCTGTGAGCCTCTACATCTGTATTAGTCAGGTATTGTCAGAGCCTCTTAGGAGATAGCTATATGCTTGTCCTTCCTTCAGTCTCTGCTCCATAGTTAATCTCTGCCACTTCTTCTGTGGGTGTTTGATTCCCCTTTTTAAGAAGGAATGAAATGTCCACCTTTCATTCCTTCTTAAAAAGGGCAAGCGCTTTCTTATCTCAGCCCCAGCCCTTGCCGCCCATCACAGTCCTCCTTTTGGGTGGGGCTGGGTAGGCACACACTCCAGTGAATCGTCCACTCTTATCAATGAACGAACTGGGGCTGAGGAGAGGAAACACATCACTCGCGGGCCACACTGTCGGGCTGGGATGCAAACGGGTGTCCAGCCCTGGACCACACCTGTCAGGCCTCCTGCTGTTGGCTGCTGGCTTTTGTTTAGGGGCTTGAGTCCCTCCCTATGGCTCCCACGCCAGCGCCAGCGGCACGCTCCGGGTGCTTTCAGTGCTTTGGGTGTTTTGGTGTTGCCGTTTGGCTTCTGAGCATGTAGGTCAAAGGGCAGGCCGAGCCTTGGCTGTCCTGGGGTGGGTGTCCTCCGCTTTGGGCAGGAGAGACAGGAGGCTGATGTCAACACCATTGGTGGCCCCTCCCTCCTGGGCTGACTTGTTAGGCCAAAGGCTCTGGCACCCTAACAGCGCCTGTCAGACGCCAATGAGTTGATGAGGTAGAAACTGGTTATTAAGTGTAATAACAGTGGTTTGGGTTTTCCGCGGTTCTGCCCATAAGTGCCTAAGTGACAGCTGGCTTGTGCCACCATGCTGCCTTTTAAGCGGGCCGAAGATGGGGCATTGGGAGCGAGTGGAACTCGTCTAAGGGCGCCTGGAGGGGAATCTGAGCCTCTTCTAGGGGCTTTTCTGGTCTCAGTGGGACAATAAACCTGACTCCTGAGACCTGGTCAAAGCTGGATGAAATGTGGGGATTTGGAACTTAACACGATCCCTTAAAACTATCCCTAGGCCTTCTGAGGCCAGAGCGCACTGCTTTGCCCTGTAACCTGTTCCCAGGGCTCACAGGTTAAGAACTCGGTGGGAACTCTGGAAATTGGCGGGGGTGGGGGGTGGGGGGGTGGGGGGAGACCTGTAATTTTTGGGATCCATTGCTTGTGATCCCAGGGCCACGTCTTTAAGGTTTTTGTTTGTTTTTTTTTTTTGGTTTGTTTGTTCGTTTGTTTTTCTTTTCCATAATGGTCATTCAAAGCTAATTTATCTGCTTAATTAAAAATGTAAAATTGTTGTATCGCAGGTAGAGACGTATTGTCAAGAGGATGAAATGTGTCATACACAATGGACTCTTAGAGGACCCTGTCATCTGCCACGGTGGCAGTGAGCCTGGAAGACAGAAGACTGAACTAAGTTAGTCCCAAGGCGAGGGCTGCATGATTTCAGTAGTAAGGGTGTTTGTGTGCATGTGTATGCATGTGTGTGTGTGTGTGTGTGTGTGTGTGTGTGTGTGTGGTGTGCGCGAGTGCGCGCGCATGTGCGCCCACCTGCATGTGACCCTGGAGATGGAACCCAGAACTTCACACATGCAGGCTAGCCCTCCACACTTCTGCTTTACGTGAGATGCTTAAAAAGTCAAACTAACAGCTCTTGGTGGTATCAGGGCTGGAGCAAGTTACCAGGGGTTGAGGGGGAGGAAATGATGAGGGGCCACTCAGTGAGAAGACAGGTTTTAAATATGGTCTAGAGATGGCTATTCAACAGTTCTGAATGCAACAGTGACCTCTGCAAACTTTGTTAGAGGGCAGCTCTCATTTAAATGTTCTTATAGACACACAGGGCGTAAGCAAAGCGATACAGGAACTCCCTCTCTCTCAGTTTCTCTCCCCCTACCCCCTCTGTGTGTGTGTGTGTGTGTGTGTGTGCTAGATCTGATTTGGGGATGGTCTCACGGGAGTTCGCATATGGCTGAGCTCATCCGACTGTACCGTTAAATATGTGCAGTTTTTTGCATATCAATTATACCTCGATAAAGCTGTTAAAACAAAGAAACTCACTGCAAGACGTTCTGTTTGGCCCACGCAGCGCATTACATTTAAATGCCAGCATTTAAAGTTCTAGATTTTCCAACGGAAATCCACAAGTCTGGCCTTTCATCAAACAATGGTGAGAACTGGAAACTTGAGCATGCTCATGGGGTAGCTGCTGGCTGCAGTAAAGCCCCTTCAGCTTGCCTTGGTCCCCATCACTGCTACTGTCCCTGTCACAGAGGCTATTTGAGACACTCAAGCTGCCTAAGTCACTTGGTTCCTCATTTTCCCTGTCCCGGGAGTCTATTGAGGATCTGTTCCGTGTGTGGTGACATGATATTCCAGTTGGAAATTATGGCCCAAAGGCAGAGAGCTTGGGAACAGAGAGCCCAGACTAGATGTGCAGAGACTGGGTTCCTCTCCAGCCTCCTTTCTCGATTTGAGTGTTAGATTCAGATTCAAGGCAACTTCTCCATTGACACTCAGTCTGGAAGGGGGTTGTCCCCCCTATGATCTCATCAGGTCTCAGTCTGAGTCCACAAACAACGTAGGCTGTTCTATGTACATGTGTATGTATCTACATACATGTGTAAGAATAGGCTTGAGTGCATGCATGTACACATATATGTGTGTATATGCCCGCTTATGTCATCACCAGCCATGTATGCTCTCTGTCTCAGTTTCTTTATCTGAAAAACAAAAAACCAAAAAACCAGATCATTGGACTGTAGAAAGTTTTGAGTTTGAGGTAGTTAGGCCACCTGCAGGGGAAATGACAGGTACAAGCCACATGACCCCCTAAGCCGACTCTTCTATACAGAGAACTTGCTCTGGGAACCAGGAACGCTATACATATGAACAATTAGTGCTATCAGTTCTTTGTGTCTAAACAGCAAAGCACTTTCCCCCTCCCTGTGCCAAGGGGATGGCAGGTGAATGGAGTGGAGCTGTGTGCATGGCAGTGTCTTGGACGGGGCTTGTCCCTGCTGCAAGGAATCCTTGCAGTGTGATAATTAATATAGCTTCCCCCAATGGTCTTGGCCAGAAGCCTGATGATGCAGCAGCTGCCAAGGCTCTGAGCTCTTCGCCATGGTGGCTTCTCCAGGTTGCATCCGCCTCTTCTCCAGCTGCCTGCCTTCCTCCACCCCTTAGCGCTCAGTCCCTCATCCTCTACAGTCTTCCGGGGTTCAAGTCTCATCCTACCTGTTTCACAAATGGCCCTCGATTTCTGGGCACAGCTGTCATTTGGAAAGGTTTTAGCCATCCCTAGTGATTCAGTTGATAGGGAAATGGGCTCCTACCATTGTCTGGGGCTGTGTGGGAACTGGTGTGGAAGTGAGAGCTGGGATGGATGAGGCCACCAGTCTGGGCCAGTGGTGGTGGGGCTCACAAGGAAGAGAGGACAGAAACAACATACTAGCAAACATATGTATATGTATGTATATGTATATGTATATATGCAGGTAAATTCATAAAGAAAACCAAACAGAAGATGCTCCAGAGTGATGGGGTGTGTCTCACAGAGGGGGGTTAGTCTGGGATGGGGAGGCGGAGGGGGGACTGATGTGTGAACGAAGGTCTAAAAGGTACAGAAGAAAACCGGGCGGTGGTGGCACACGCCTTTAATCCCAGCACTTAGGAGGCAGAGGCAGGCGAATTTCTGAGTTCGAGGCCAGCCTGGTCTACAGAGTGAGTTCCAGGACAGCAAGGCTACACAGAGAAACCCTGTCTGGAAAAAAACCAAAAAATAGAAAAAATAAAAAATCATACAGAAGAGGTAACTCCTGGGTCGAGAAGATAAGGTTGGCTTGTCCAGGCTTCTTAATTAACTGAAGAAAACAGAGAGGAGCCATATGTTCTCCATGGTTTGCACAGCCCTAGAATTCTGTTTTCTGGGCTCCCAAGCTGGTACTTGGTCACTTACAGCTCTTATATCTTCCTTATGAAGTGTCAGCTCCTGGAGAGTGAGGTTGGGCTTCTTTGAACTGCCCTCTTGACAATCATCCCCGTACCCTAGCTCTTGGTGTCCTGATCTCCATCCTGCGATAGCTGTGAGCCTGCTCCATGGCAGCCCTCCAGACATATGAGAGACAGGGCAGAGACAGAAAGCAAAGTGGTCGAGTGGGTCTTGTCATTAGTTGCTGAACGCAATAAACCCAGTGGAATCCCAGCCTTATAATGACCTCGTTTAATTAATACTAAATGACTGTGGGACCCGTATGGATTTATACATTAGCTCCACATTAACACCAAATCGTTTGATCACGAATCACTGTTAAAATAATGAACACAGGCGCTTTACAACAGGATAAGAGGATGCAGCAGGCTCCTGCCAGCCTGGGGGTTGAAGCACCTGAGAGATCCTTTGCCTCTCTCTTGCTCGGCAAGGTTGTTTTTTTGTTTTGTTTTGTTTGTTTGTTGGCTCTTTTTTTCTCCCCAGAAGGCCCTTATTGAGCTGACTATACACTGGGCATTTGTGGCTGGGGAAGGGTGGGGCCCTGCTTCACTCTGGAGCTTGCAGGCCAGGTGAGGTGGTAAGTATGCACATACAAATGGAGCACATTTAGCAAGGGCCTGCCCTGGTTCCAGGCCTTCTCAGTATTTAACCTATTCTGCCAGCAAGGGGAGGTGTGTATCAAGATGCAAAGGCAGATAAGAGAACAATGCTCATTCAGGGTGGGAACCTTAAGGTAAGAGTAGTAGCCCTAACTATGATCCCAGTGTGGAGTAGGTGGAGCTAAGGGGCATCAGGGGCTCAAGGTCATCCTTGACTCTGTGAGACCCTCTCTCTAAAAGCAACAACAACAAACCCACAAAAAATCCTTCAAAATACTTATGTCTTTCCCGCACGGAGCAGAGCTGCTGTCTGCTTGGGCCAGAGTAGGATCTTTTCATAGTAGGTGGCAGTTATGCAGAGACTGAAAACGGGTCAAAGGGTTGAGAATAAGTGGGTGTTGACTACCCGGCCCTAAATGGCATGGATATGCCATCTCTTCCCGGGTTCAGGGAGCATTGCCGAAGGCTGTGGTGGGAATGGGAGTGGAGGTATAAGAACTGGAAAGGGATCGGGTGCTATCCTCAGACAGGTCATGGCCTTTGCATGCTGGAGTGCTCTGGAGCTGAGCTGTGATTGTCTGCATGAGGCTCACACAAGAACAGGCCTGCCAGCATCCTATCACAGAGGGGGATAGGCTCTACAAGGCCGCTCCAGTCACTGAAGATCTATAATCAGTTAATCCTTGCTGGAGGAGGGAGAGACCTGAATGAAGAAGGGGGACTGCGTGAGAAACACAAGACTGAGTATCATAGAATGGAGTCCCTAGAAATAGAGACTAGATTCTGGAACGTAGGCCCAAGGACTTTGCATGTAGCGTTGCTTGTGGGAAATATCTGGTAGCTATCTCCTTGTTCTCCTCTGTCTTACTGCTAGAGATAGATTGGTTTTGTCTTTTCCAGCTGTGTGCATTGATAGTACAGCCTCCAAGGTAGTATTTTAGGAAGCGAGACCTTTGGGACATGGTCAGATAATGATGATGATGGAGTCTGCATGAGTGGGACCAGTGACAGAAACTCTGGAGACATCCCTCCTCTCTTCTGCTGTGATCTAGGAAACAGACCTTCATCAGGCATTGAGTTTGTACAACTTTGATCTAGAACTTTCCAGGCTTTGATACTGTTGAGATCTTTCTCAACACAATGGTCAAGAGAGCGGTTAGCTGGCACTCAGAAGTCTTTTCGCCCCCTCTGGATCCAGGTTTCTCACTTTTATTGTAAAGGAGCTGAGGCTAAGGGAGGGTCTGTGACCTGCCCAGGGCCATCTTGAGTTTAGCAGGCTGATGGGGCACACTAATCCTTTTGCAGGGGAGGATCACAATGAAAGGGGAGGAGGCAGCATCTCAGAGCAGCCTGAGGGGAAGTGGGGAAGAAGCTGGGCTCAGGCTAAGGGGAGCAAAATGAGAGAGGCAGTGCTCTCAGGGACTGTCTGCACGGTGAGACTCTGCCTAAGAATCTTAATGACTTTTTTTTTTTCTCTGCTAGGATGTGGCCTAGGAACGGTAACACTTTAGTTCCATTCAAGGCCATCCTTTTGGAACTGGGTTGCCTGTCCAGCATCTGCTCCACTATCTACATTGGAAACCAAGTTTCTCTGGTCACCAGTGCCTCTGCATCTCACCCTAGTGTGTTTTCTATGTAGAGTCTCAGCTTTGCCGGATGCATGATTTAGATGGGCATACCTGGGGCCTTCTTAGTTGATGACATATTCCCTCCCCCCCCACCTCTTTCTTGGTTACTGTGACCAAAATATCTGACAGAAATGACTTAAAAGGAAAAAGGGTTTATTTTAGACCAAGGTTTCAGGGTGTCAGTCCCTCATGGGGGAGAGCAGAAGACTTCTCACCATAGTGACCAAAAAGCCCAGGAAGGAAAATATTGGAAGAGATCAAGCAGATGTAGCCCCCAAGAACAAGCATACCCTACCTCCATGGGCGACTTCCTCCTGCTAGGCCCCACCTTCTACTTTTCACTCTCCCTGTATTGCTACCAGATTGTGAATCCATCAGAGGATTAATCCAGTCTTCCGGCCAGAGGACCCAGGACCTAACTGATATATATGTCAATATCCCAATATCAGCTCCCCCTCTCCTCCCAGGACCCCCTCACATAGAACCACCCCTCATTCCTCGCTCCCCTTCTCCTTTGAGAAGGGGAGCCCCATCTAAGTAATACCCTCTCCCCACTACTCCCTCCCTCCAGGCACAGCTTGGTGTTGCAGGACTAAGCACATCCCACTGAGGCCGGACAAAGCAGTCCATTTAAAGGAATGGGACCCACAGGCAGGCAGGCAACAGATTCAGGAAGTGCTGCTTCTCCTGTTGTTAGGAACCAAGCTGCTCATCTGCTACATATGTGCAGGGGGCCTAGGACCAGTCCGTGCTTGCTCGTTGGTTGGTGGTTCAGTCTCTGGGAACCTCCAAAGGTCCAGGTTAGTTGACTCTTTTGGTCCCCTGTGGAGTCCCTGTCCTCTTTGGGTCCCTCAATCCTT
>JADRCD010204419.1:0-18739 GCA_019843815.1 Montemys delectorum | reverse complement strand
TTTTTTTTTTTTTAAATGCGGTGATTGTTTGATTTGATTGCTTCTCACTCTCTGAAGTGGGATTGGGTAGCTCCTCAGGCCCTCAGATAGTGCTTCCTGATGGTGGCCTCTGCCTGGTGAGGAGGTGGTTGGTCTGTTCTCAGCCAGAAGTATGACCTACGGTGGGAAGGGGAGGAAGAATGGTAGGTGTTTGTTCATGGCCTCGTGTGACTCCTTTAGCTGGAGCGCAGGGTCGCGGCCTGCACCCATGTCTTCCGATTGTTCTTGGCATCCTGTTATACAGATATGATCCTCGATCTACTCTGGGCTCCCAGGGCATCTTCAATTCTAAGCCACTCTCCTGTGAGTTGGCCCACATTACCTTTACCCATTCTTCTTTCCCCATAAAATTTACTGTTAATTTTGTGAAAGAAATGGCAGTACAGTTTTCTTGTGGTTACTGCAGCAACTGTTCTTCCTCTAAAGGCTGGATTTTGTCTGTCTGGTTGTCTTGCTAGTGGAGGTGACCATATAAGGTCTGAGCAAATATTTAAGACTGGGAGGACAGGCAGGAGCTGCAGTGGGGAAATTACAGAGAGGGGATAGCCGTGAAGGGAGCTGACAGTGGGCATTCCGAGGCCCTGGAGACACTGTGATGAGTATCATCCTAACTGGGGTGCCTGTCTAGGTTTCCACCTGTGGTAAGTTATTACCCAGACCGCCTTCAGATATACTTGTGTTGCCATTGTTTCATGTTTAAGTCATCCTCTAGGGAAAGATGAAAAACCCCAGTGTTTCTGTGGTCAGAGGCGTTGAGTTGTCTCTGCCATGGCTTTGCCCTGGAGATCCTCGGTCCTCTCTCCCCGTCCCCAAAGCTGTTGCTCTAGCAGGGCTTCTTTCATTTGGTGCCTTGATTCCAGTCACTGTTCCGTCCTTGTTCCACTTCCTCGTATATTCCTGGCAACTGTGCACTCACCTGTGCTAATGTAAAAGCCATGCCTGCCTTCCCAGCTTGTCATTTATTTTGCCTGTTTGGGAAGTTAGCAAGATCTGGGTGACTTTTCTTTCACTCCCATTCTGCGTGCTACTTTTCTTCCTCTTTTTTTTTTTTTTTAATATGTTGGTTTTTTAAAAAAGATTTATTTATTATATGTAAGTACACTGTAGCTTTCCTCAGACACACCTGAAGACGGCATCAGATCTCATTACAGATGGTTGTGAGTCACCATGTGGTTGCTAGGATTTGAACTTAGGACCTCTGGAAGAGCAGTCAGTGCTCACCAGCCCTGCCTGCTGCTTTTCTCAGCCTGCTGTCACTAATATTTGCCTTCTCCATTTGTTTGCAATTTGATATTTCTAAAGTTACATTGATTTTCTGTTTTCTTTCTAAAATGGAAAGTCTTAAGGGACAGGAAACAATTTGGTTCAGTACCCAGAGCTAAGAAGTAAATATATTAGTATTGTAGGAGGAGGGAGCAAGTGTGGCTACATTATATTGTGTCTAGCCTGATACATGGAAGTCCTTATATATGCAGTGGTGGTTTCTACTTGAGTTAAAGCCCCAGAGAATGAGACGCTCCAGCAAAGCCTCTCTAGTCCACGTGTTCACTTATCTCCACTATAGGTGCTGAGAGCATTTCTTTAAAACATTCTTTTCAAAAAAATACAAACCAAACCAAACCAAAAAAACCATTCTTTCCCAGCCCTCCAGCCTTTTCTGCTCCGTGTGCCAGTCAGAACCTAGCCTCTCACCCACACCCCGATGATGCTGAGCAGCAGGCCGCATTCCTGTTGGCGTGCTCTGGGGACACTCTACCTGCATCTTTGCCTCCAGTGAACATGTATGACCTGTTTGAAGCTTTGCAGGTATTTCTTGGCTCTTTAAGGTTTACTTACCTACATTTACTGATTCATTAATGCCTCTGAATCTACAAAGGTACTAGCTTTTCTCATTTCTGACTTGCTTTTTTTGTCAACTGTAATAGCCTCATTTTTAAATCCCAAATCCTGTAGCTCCTCTTAATTTACCTCTACTTCATTAAAACAAACAAAAATCCTACCCTTAGTCATCCTGAAGTTCCTTATCTTCAGGTTTTTTTTTTTTAATTTTAAAATTTAGTTATTGTGTGTTTGCATGTCAGTGCAATGTGCCCTGGCTTGCGTGTGGTCAGAGAACAACTTTGTGGGTGCATTCTTTCTTTTCTTCCACCTGTACTTCACCTGAGTTCCAGGGATTGGACTCATATAATAAGGCTTGCATGCCAATTATCTTTTAACTGCTGAGTGGCCCCCAGAACCTTTTAGTTTCCTTATTATCTGACTCAGGGATTCACTAGGTTCTAATTTAAAATTCATAGGGTATCTAAGTCATGAGCATTTTTTAAAAAATACAGGTTATATTTTTGAATGCTGGAAAAATAAGTCTACTGAAGCATTAACAGAAAACATGTAATTTTAAAATCACAGGTACACAGGGAAGTCATTCCTACACATACTGTGTATGCCCTTAACATTGAAAGGATCATCATGAAACTCTGGCACCCCAATCACGAAGAGCTACAACAAGACAAAGTCCACCGCCAGCGCTTGGCTTCGAAAGAAGGGCTTTTGCTCTGCTAAATTAGAATTGGAAGATTTGGGACCATCACTAAATTAATTGGTTGCTGAAAACTGAATGCTTTTGAGTCCACATTTCAAAACTGAAGTGTATAGTGTATGTATAACCTTTCCTATGGAAATGTGACATTTGAGTGCATTTTGTGTTGCTACTGTGAAGCCATTAATATGTCTGACTGATGACCTGTGTGTCTCTGTCCCCAAGTATAGGAGCAGTCATTGTTCTGTGTCTGAATAGGGATAGTAAGACACCTGAGGTGTATCTGGTCTGTCAGTAAGATAGGTGACATTGTAGAATAAAGATGCTGTTGTAGTTCAGTCCTCTGATTAGCAGGACTACTGTGTGTTCAGTGATGTATGCTCTGTATCTGGCAGTGTAAAATCTGCTTTTCCTCGAGAACTGTACTCTGCATATTGGTGGGACAGCCTAGTGTTCATCAGAATCTTTGACTCCTTAGCAGCTGAAGTTCCCAAGCAGCCTGTTTTCGCTCCAGAGAGCAGGTCTTAGGTATGTGGTTCTTGCTTTGCATTTAATCTCGAGTCCAATCCTTAGATGTAGTTAGCCTTACAGTTTCCTGTAATTCCGTTGTTTTAGCTGACTGACAAGCTTGTTAATCCTATAGGATGTTTTCATGAAATCTTACAAACTAATTTTCCTATTTCTAAAATGTCTGTTTCATCCTTTCAAGTGGTACTATGAACTTGTATCTGACAGTGTTACTGGTAACCAACTTGTTTAAAGCTACGTTGCTTTTCACTCATGTAGTATTGATGGGTAAGTTAGATGTATAGATGGATTTTCATAGGCCTACGGAGTGGATACATGTGAATGTTTTTGTGTTTTCCTATATCTGGATCTGTGGATTTGGTTTTGTATTTTTAACGTGACAAATAAACATTTTGGGAGAAACCTTTTTTCTGTTCATTCAAAGAAGCAGATAAGGAATATTCTCTTCCACAGAAACAGAAGTCCAGTCATATGAGATCTTAGGTCAAACTTCAAAAGAATGTACCAAAGGCAGGTTCTTGTTAAGGTATGCATGTAGTGGTATGTTGCCTAAGCTTAAAAAAAATTATTAACAGCTAACCTTTTAGGGTGTCAGGTGGGTGAGACTCAAGAACTTTTAGCAGTTGAAAGGATTTGGAGTGATAGGCACACAGTGCTGCAGGATGTAGATGAGTTGTGTATTCTCCTGAATTCACAGAGGCAGTTATGAGTGGTAATTGGTCTTGGCTGCCCCCAGCAATGGAGAATTCCAAAAGGTTGTGTAGCAGAGCATCCTCTAAGCTCAAAGCTGTTTGCTGTGCTAGGCCCTGGTCTATACTCAGTGACCTCTCCAGTGAGACCACAGGGCTCCAGATCTATCCTGTTTAGAGGTTTACACTCACGTTTGCCTTCGGTGCTAGATGTCAAGTGATTTTCTGAAGTGGGCAGATGGGGTTGGAGGTAAGGCAGGGACATAATAAAAATTAAGATATTTAAGAGTTCCTGAAAAAGATTTTAATTTTTGTGTTCCATCAAAGGCTGGCTCCATTTCTGTTACCTATGCTAGTCATGAGTCTATATGCAATCTACAATTAGGAAATAAACACATACTGTCAAAACTCACTTAGAAGTACCTGAAGAAAGCTGTTAGAAACCATGTAGTTAAGTTACTCCCAAGTTCTTTCGACTACGTTTTCAGTAGCGTGTTTGGCCACAGGTGACTCTGCACAGGTGATCTGCCTTTCTTTACCGGGCACACACCTCAGCCATTCACTGTAGCACTCTAGCACTGTTTCCATCCCACACTTCTCCTGTGCTTAACGGCACACAGTAGAGACCTGTGAATATGCTTTCACTTGAGAAACTTATGAAAATTACAACTTGGCACACTGACTCATCTGTAACTTTCATCATGACTGTAACACTGCCAAGACAGGGCTTACAGAAGAAACCTATCTGAACCTCTCCAACGTTTAGGAACTAGTTTAGAGCCCCACATTCCCCTTCCTTTAAAACAGTGCTTGTTCCACTCGCAGTATACACCAGGAGACTGCTTCAACGGTGGGATGCAGTGCAGCCAGACTGATGAGTCACGCATAGGCAACAGCTTAAAACTTAACCTTTGACAATACCAGCAGATAAATAAAATCACCAGAGCCTATTGTCTTCATTATCAAAGTTTATTACTAGGATCAGTTTCTATCTAGTAGGGAGTACCAGTCTCAGTGAGCTATGGAAGTTCTCAGGAAGCAGCTATTCTGCTCAATAGTTGTACTGGGGCTCTGTTAGGCATACATCACCTTAAGTCAAGTGGAAGAATGTGCCCAGAAGACCCAGACAGCAGAACCATCACTCTAGGAAAGTTCCAGTGCTATATAACCTGTAAGGCATCTCAGCTGATGAGTGACGGTATGGGATGAAGAAGGGTTAAACCCATTTCTACTCTTTAAGATAACTGGCTTTTGTGTGGAAATCCAAACATGACATTCTTTAAGCCCTCAAGCAAGAAAAATAAGAGTCTGGAAACAGGACAGTCAAAACAAAATAAATCCCAAACCTGTTGAGAGTGTGGAGAGGAACGGGGTTTAATTAGATGGCACGTGGGGATGACAAGGCGGTACAGACAAAGCTAATAGGAAACAAAATGTCAGTACATTGAGTTCTTAAGTCACAGTCATGTGTTCAGAACTCTGACAAACTGGCAGGTTAATGACTGGCTAAACAGTGAGAAAAGGACAATCAGGAGCATGAGTACCTGAGTAGAAACTGGGGAAGATGCCGAGAACAGTGTAGAGAGTCCATAGGAGCTGAGTGCAGGAAGCAAATGTGATCACAAGCAGCCTGTTGGCTAGACTGAGTTTTTGGAATGACAGATCTAGCAATGGCTTTGCCTGTGAGGTTCTGGTAGAATTTTTGTAGCACATAGCTTTGAAGGATTGTTTTTCTTAGGAGCCGACTTACATGGGAATGCAAATTACTATTGTAGAAGTCGTCAGTGACTCATACCTATTCTTGTATGGTTAGAGTCTAAAAGCAGCTGTGGCTTAAGGCCCCAACCCTCCCATTGCCCTTTTGGCAAAAATATTAAAGAAATTAACCAAGTCAGTGGGCCTTGTTCTGTGTAGATGGGAGAGAATGTAGACTTCTGCAGGCATCCTCAAGGCAAAGGCTTGTGCACCAAGGGCTGCCTCATTAAAGAGAACAACAGGAAAAGTCGGGTCATTAAATAAGACCCTAGAAAGGTCTAGCTGCCAGACTGGAAAGGTGACTGTAACAGCATCATTTATTTTAAAGTCTTCTATCTTGCATCCTAACCTAGTTTACCTACAGAAAAGCCATCTACACCAACCCAGTGTCCCACTTTGTTAACATCTTATTCCCTCAGTGAGGAGACATGTAGCACCTGTGAAGAAGGTGTGTACACACACACACACACACACACACACACACACACACGCACATTTGAGGTTTCTCCACAGAAAGGACATGAGAGCTGTGGTGACAGTACATGTTGGTACTGCAAAGGTGTTCTCCAGAAAACACCTTTTGCTCATTTGGGTTTATAGGCTTCTATACTGGGCAGATGGAGACAGCTCCGGAGGAAAAAGTCTCTTCTCTAATCTTACTGCCAAATGTAAGGGTCCTAGATTTGGCTGACACCTGACAGGATGTGGCAGGTGGGACTGTTTTGATGGGGTATTCTCCAGACCTAGGATGCTCAGAGAGCCTCACTGCCCATTTTGGTCCCTCAGCAGCCATTTTCTTACAAGTTCTCCTCCCCATTGTTTCAATCACAGCTCCATGTGCTGGAAAGCAGAGAGGACCTAAGTAGGAATCAGTTACAGAATAGGATTCTATTCTGCAGCAGGAGAATAGAATAGAATTAATGCCTGTGTCTTCTGAACCTCGGGCTTGTCTGTTTCCATCACTTCCCCAGAAGCTGTACAAAGACAGTGGCATCTGGAGGAGCAGAAGCTCAAGCTGACAGGGGATGGACCTGTGTGCACAGCCGTGCCTAGCATGGCTTTCTGCTTTTTACTTTTCTGGCAGTTTCTGACCAGGTTCCTGAAGTGGTAAATTGCTTAGGAAATTGAAAATGTTTTCTAACATAGGTGAAAAGCCAGAATGTGAAAAAGACAAGACAACTCCAACTCAAAGTCTGCTATCCAACAGGGGGAGCAGAGTGGTCAGCAGAAAGGGAGCCTGAATCCATGGCTTTATAAAGAGTAGGGGCATGTGCAGAACTATACCCGGAGCCGAGGGTTCAGCCTCTAGGGTATGGGACAGGAAGGAGGTGTATGCCACCAAGGAGCCTGTGCGTATACAGCTCCAGGGGCACGGGGACTTCTATTAGCATTTCACTGGCATGGTAAGTTAGGGTGGACAAGTAAAATATAAACTAATAGATTTTTTCTTTTTTAAAGGAAAGGTATGTTAATTTTAGGTTTTCTATTAAAGAGCTGGTCATTTTCCTTTTCAAAGTATGTAGGTGTATTGAAAAGGAAAATGAGAATGGGGTGAGTTGTCTGCCTTCCATGTGCCCCTTACTCTGGTCCTTCTCCTGTTTGTTCAAAGTGTATATATAGGGGCTGTGGGCCTTTGCTAGGGTGGGCTCTAATCACCTGCTTTTCCACAATTGCTCCTCTTCTGCACACCTCCCTCAACCCCCCAAACATACACTTGATGACCTTAGGCGCTCAAATGGTATTCACTGTACTATTTCTGGTGCAGATTAATTTTGTAAAAAAGATTTAATTTTATGTTGTATATGTGTGAGCCTGCATAGGTATGCAGGAGCTGGCAGAGGCCAGCGGAGGGCATTGGATGCCCTGGAACTGGAGTTACAGCTGGTTGTGAGCTGTTATCTAGGTGCTGGAAACTAAACGTCAGTTCTCTGCAAGGGTGAATGGTCAGCACTCCTAACTGCTGAGCCATCTCTTTGGCCCAAGGCTTCTTTTAATCACACAAATACTGTGTGTGTGGAAGTGTGCATGCGACTGCAGGTGTCAAAGGAGGCTAAAAGAGGTCACTGGACTCCTGAAACTGGAGCTACAGGTGTTATGAGCTGCAGGATGTGGGTGGGAACCAACTTCAAGAACAGCATGCTTTTAACTGCTAAGCCAGCTCTGCAGCCCTTTAAAGTTTCAATTTAAAAACATCTTCCTTCAGATACCTGCTGACAACAGGAAGTGACTGTAATGGCTCACCCCATATCTTTGAAGTTCTAAGAAACCAAGATGATGTTTTTCTTTTTTGGTTTTTCAAGACAGGGTTTCTCTGTGTAGCCCTGGCTGTCCTGGAACTCACTCTGTAGACCAGGCTGGCCTCGAACTCAGAAATCCGCCTGCCTCTGCCTCCCAAGTGCTGGGGTTAAAGGCGTGTGCCACCACTGCCTGGCTCAAGATGATGTTTTTAAACTCTCAATATTTCTTAGACAAAAGCAAACAATACCCATTCTCATCTCCCTGCTGGGCATGGAGATGATGACCTCCCTAGGACACAGAGCTGAGGCCTAGAGGTACCATACTAAAGGCTGACTTCATTCTCTGCCTGGGCCATGGTCCTGCAGATCAGCAAAAGGCAGTGCACCTATGTTAAGTAATGCAAGCAGACAGCCCAGCCCTAAAAGTCCAGCGTTTGAGGAGGAAGTTGTCTCTTCAGACAACTTTTTTTGTGAGCTAAACAATGTTGAACCATGTTCTAGAGGCTAGAGGAACTTTGCAGTGGGACTGCTCTCATGTGAAGTATTCTGACAGCTCCTTGTTCATCTTACCCATTATAAAAGTACTCCTGGATCCAGGCCACAAAACACAATACAAATCAGTTTCTGACGAAGAAAGTGCTAATGGCCTGCCATCTACACTGTGGCATGGCAGGCTTATTTCAAGAGAATGTGAAAAGAGAAAACTAAGGGCCAGAAAAAAGGTAAGTGCTAGCCACGAGCAGGGGCCTCAGTGATAGTTGAGGATCTATTCCTGACCAGTTACCTGTGTCCTCTCAGTCACACTTTCAGGACCACATTCCTTTGGTGGTTCTTTGGGCAACTCGCCCTCGATTTCCCAGAGGACATCACCTTCTTCCTCTAAGTTGCTGGAGATGTGGCACTTTCTGAACCCCTGGACAATTGATTCACTTGAGATGCTGTTCCATGCAACCATGATCCACTCCAGGAAGAGGCCCAGGGGTGGCTTCTTAGCATTTCCAGTGGGGCTCAGTGCCAGGTTCCCAGCCAGAAGCCAATTGGAATACTGGGCCCGAACACTGTCATTCAGTGGCTTGTAGACAACCACATCCAGCACCTGCAGCTGTGAGGTCAGGCCCCCAGGGATGATCACCATGTCTGTGTTCATGCTCTCCATGGAACTCTTCACAGAGTCAGTGGCATGGCACCGAAAGCCATTTAGGATCAACATCCCTCGTTGTTTTGGCACAGCTCCAGTTCTCCGTCTCCATACGACTTCCAACCAGTCTTGCATCAAGTCCTCAGTCATCCATCCATAGCGGTGGCAGCGGATTTCCATGCCGCTGGGAAACTTCCCAGGGGGGATGTATGTCCCCCTCAGAATGATGTATGGTGGTAACTTCCTCCCATCGGCCAAGACCCCCAGCATGGCTGTGATCCTCAATTTCTCCCTGCCTGGTGTTTTGACCAAGATGGGCTTTTCACCCTGGGTGTCAACAGTCACTCTAGAGGGTACTTCTAAGCAGATGGGTGTCTCATCTGCATTGCCCATCTGTGCCACTTCATAGTCATGTGTCCGGCGCAGAGCAAGCACGCTCTGCTGGTAAGTGACGAGCTTCTCGGTCAGGTCCTCGGCCAGGTGCTGAGGGGCTGGCACTTTATGCCGCAGAGACAGGTCATACCTTCTCATCATTCTTCGACACCAGCCCAGACTTGCCTTGAACCCTTTCTCTGGAATGTTCATTTCCTGTGCGATTTCAAGAGCTTTCAACTGCATTGCCTCCCTAGTAATGGGGTCCCCTTTGGCCTGCATGTATCTGACATACTCAGCCACTCGCTGGTCTACCAGAGCAAACCTTCCATTCTTGGGGCCTCGGAATGCCCGCCGCATGGCATGAGCATTTTGGAGCTGTGGCTTCACTTTGCGCCAGTCTCGAACATTTTTTTCCAACACCCCAAACTGCTTGGCAGCCTGACAGTTGTTGGTGCTCTCAGCGTACTCCACCACCATCAGCTTGAACCCTGCATCATAACTGCGGCGCATGCCACGACTGAACTGAAACTTGCTGGTTAAGTCGTCAGCTGAGAGGTCATACCCGGGGAAGCCCATGGCCATATAGAAGGGGTAGCCCTCACTCCACTCAGGCAGTTCAGTGATGTCCTGAGGCAGACGCAGGCCAAAGCTGTTGAAGTGCTGAGGTTGAGGAAAATGGGAGGTGGCATTCATCGGGCTTGCCCAAGCTGGAGTCCTAAAGTCAGATTCTTCATTTTCTAGAAGACAAATAAGGAAGGGCAAAAACCATGCCAGTATGTAAAATGATTGATTTGTAGATTGGGGTGTGTGTGTGATACTTTTAATTTTTGATCTGGAGCTCATCAGAAGTGAACCACAAGTTTAACAAGTAACCAGCCTAAGTCCTTATCTATGCCCCAATCACTAAATCTAATTCTCACGGCACTGTGTGTAGCAGAGGTCCTTTGCAGATATAAGCAAAGAGGCCATAGATGTTATGGAATAGATGCAAGGTTGCCAAGAAGAGACAGAGAACTTTCAGTGTGATCTGAATACAGGTATTAAGCCTGAAGCAAATAATACTGGGGCCATGTTTGGATGAAAACAAAGTTTGTAAGTGAGCCTGGTGAGATGTAGTAATATAGACCTGTAAGGCAGAGGCAGGAGGATCACAAATTCAATGCTGCTACACTAGGCAATTTAGTGAGACTCTGTCTCAAAATATAAAGTAAAAAGGACAGCTGGGCTAGAGCTTGCTTAGCAAGTACATGGTCCTGGGTTCTATCCCCACTGCTATACCACCAGCATCATTCAGTTTTAGTGGATGGGAAGCCAAATGTATATCTACTACCACCTAATACTACAGAAATCTGCATGCACCATGCAGCATTTTAAGCTCAACTGCAGAGAAAAGCAAATAAATTTTGGTAGTTTCAAAGCTAAGTTATACATACATATATGTAAGGGTAAGCATGTGTGTGGAGATGGGTACATGTACACACATACTTTTTTCTTTTTCCGAGATAGCTCAGGCTGGCGAAGAATGATCTTGAACTCCAGATCCCCATGCCTCTACCTCCTAAGTGTTGGGATTAAATGTAATTTTCTAATTTCTAACTTCTTTTGATAAGTTAGGTACTTCTTAGAAATAACTACTCACATGTGTATGGCTGTCACTGCCTTCCCTATCCAGAAATGAAGAGGAAGCCTAGAGTAAATAAATCTACAAATATGCTTTGTCCTTCCTCTCATTAGGTCTTTGTAGAGGTATATGGCATGCTGCCAAAGTAGCATGCTACCTTGGTGTGGACCAACCAAATGCTGTATCAACCCCAATTTGCTTTATCCACACCAGGTTGCACACCAATAATGAAGAAATGTAGGCCTAGAAGAAAGAAGATGCCTAAATCCACACAATACTAGAAAGGGGAATCTTTATATCCCAAAGCCTACACATTGATCTTTGCGCCTCACTCCTAAATACCCTACACAATACACATGGAAATGGAAACCCCAGCTTGTTTCCCTTGGGTAGGTGCTGAACTGGTTCACTCAGTACCTGCAAAGGTTACTCCCTGGAGCCGCCACTCATCAGAATTAGGACACTCCTCTTCCCTTTCCAGCCGACTGATCATATCTGGCTTGGGGAATGGGAATTCTGTTCATAGGAAATAAAGTAGGGAAACAGCTGTGTATTACTAGCCTGGCACAATGCCAAGGTACGTACTATGCACCTATGCACCCTCCTACCACCCCACCTCCACTGTGGAAGACGGGGACAGAGCTTGGTGAGGTGATACTTAAGGACATAAAGGATGGAAAGCAAAGGCAGCCAGGGCTTTCTGCATCTCTGTGAATGGGAGCTGCTACTAGCAACAGCAAAATAAAGTGACTGGCCGCAAGGTGGTGGACACACCATTGAAGCAATCAACATTCTGGAACCCAACTGAACAAAACTGGGAAAGTCTTTCAAATAGAAGAGCGTCAATGCCTCTGTGTGTGGTGTGTGTGTGTGAGTGTGTGTGTGTGTGTGTGTGCGCTCAAGTGCATGTGGGAAAGTACTGTCAGGGCTATATCCCCAAGTGTCTGAGGTTGGTAAGTGTAATGGGAGGTGTTTCCCTAATTGGTTTTTGATTGTGTCAATAAAAAAGGCAGAAGCCAATTGCTGGGTGAAGGGGAAAAGCTGGGACATCTGGGTAGCAGGAGCCAGGGCAGTATTGGCAGCTTGGTGAAGCTAGCTGTGAGGGACAGTTGGAGTGTAGATGGCAGCTCCTGGACTCCCCAGGGTTGGGGGATGGTCGAAATAGAGCTGGAACTAGGAGGACCTGGAGAGATCATAGCTTGGGCTGAGGCACCAGGCAAGGAGATAGCCTGATTTTAAAATTATATGCAACAGATAAGACAACAAAGATTTCCTTTTCAAGACTCAACAGAAGAAAGGCTTAGATCCATGGTGATGTTCTAAAGATGGCCTTCCTTCCTTCCTTCCTTTCTAGGAATGGGGATACTTGGGCCAATTGAGGACTGCTCTAAGAGGTAACATGAGTTTCCAAATACAAGTACAGAATCTGTATGTCATATCCAAATCAAACCCAGGAAATTAAGTTGGCATAGGCATAGGAGGGGAGTCCCACTCAGAGGACGAGACTGGATACAGCAGAGAAGACAGAGACACTGATAAAAATTCTGTGGGTCCAGAGAGTCCCAGAGACAAAGGACAACAAAGTATTACCCAGGGACAGGACAGTCTCATAATTCATCCTCATGACTTCCCGGTAGAGGGCTTTCTGTTGCTCTGTCAGTACTTCCCACTCCTCATCCGAAAAATATATGGCCACCTCATCAAATAGGGCTGGTACCTGGAACATGAACAGCACTTTCTTAATGACTGCATGTACATGCAACACAGCCTTCATTCTCACAGGTCACTTCAGGGCTCTCTCCCAGGGGGAGCACTGTCTATATTCTCACTGCTCTTGGAGACAAGAGCCCTCTTGTGTCCCACCACCATAACAGCTGCCACCATCATGCTGGGGGACCCTGGCTGTTCACAGTTCCCCTGTGAATAGCCATTCATACCCCAGAGAAGTATCCCCACAAAGATACCTACCCTATCTCCTACACCTCCCTATCTCCCAGCCAAAGACCCTCAGCCAAGAGGGTGGGGCTGGATTTCAAGCTGAACAAGACTACTGCTTTCCATGGCATCTTTGTGGGTCACATGGACCTCCTCTCAGTAAGTCAACCTTTCCTGCTGTTGTCTCGAGGCCAAAGTTGTTCTGAGAGCCACAAGAGAAGGTGCCTAGCTTCCCTTCCAATCTACAGAAGCATGAGGGGCAGAGAAGACCCGATTCAAGCTTCACTCATGCAATGAGGTCCCAGCAATATGGTGGGCTTTCATGCCAGGAGGAAACTCCCTGCTCCTCTCCTATTTGCCCATCTTTCCTCTTCCTTTTCTGGGTTAACATAAGGAGGGTGTACCTTCCTATCTAAGGATGGCCAGCCACCAAAATCTTTTGTTTTTCCAACTGCTTTTCTTTCTACTACATTTTCCTTTGTGGTCATTAAAAATTCTACTCCAAAGTTCATATTTAGTGTTAAGAAATCATTAATGAACACGTTTCTCTCCTTTAAACTTATTCCTCAAAGCTCTTATCTTGGACCAGGATGATCATATTGTCTCTCCTTAGCTTAGAAAATCAGTGCATGTATGGCCTACAGCCTTGTCAAGAGTCAAGCTGTCAATCACACACCCCCTGGCCTCCATTATCATCTAGGCCTACTTACTATAGTAGAATAAGTATTACCTCCTACACAGGGAACACCAACTGGGAAAGGCCCAGCTGCTAGTTAACTGCTGCCTGGTTTCCCCCAGTAATAATCTCACAGAAGAGCAGACACTCCAATTTAGCAAGTGTGGAGGGCATGGCTCAAAGGAGTCTTATTTCTAGGCAAAAGACACACAAAGCCAGTAAGTGACAAGTTGAGACAACAGCCAGCACTGTGTGAGCCCAAGGCTCTCACTGGAGGGGAAGAGAGCTTTGTCCTGAGTGGTGATTCACCACCTTTATGCTGCGGCTAAACTACCTTCTCACCTGATGCTCATATATATATATATGCATATATATATACCTCTGCTCACTAAACACCTGATGCTTATATATATACCTCTGCTCACTCGGTCCCTTGGCCCATGAGGTCTTCCTCTTTTACACCCACCTATCTTCAGGACTTAGCCCTGACTACCCTACTCTGCGGGCCATGAGCACACCAACACAGCACCGTGGTGCCTGTGCTCAGCACTCTGGTGTCCTGTCACGCTGGGCATTTTGTTTGACTTCTCTGCTCTTCACTGAAATCTGACTTTGCTGAAAACAGCCTGTGCTCCGTTTGTCTCCTTAAGCCTAGGATGCTTCTGATAGCTCAATGGTTCTCAACCTTCCTAACCCTGTGATCTTTTAATATGGTCCTCATGTTGTGGTGAACCCAACCATAAAATCTTTCCTTGCTACTTTACAACTGTATTTTTGCTTCTGCTATGAGTTGTACTGTAAATATCTGATATGCAGGGTCTGATCTGTGACCCCTGTGAATGGGTCATTCAACTCACAAAGGGGTTATGACCCACAGAGTCAGAAGTAATGATATAGCGAGTAGGTACAAATCATATATTGCAGAATGAGTGACGAGGCAACTATATTACCTCGATTTCTCTTTTCCTGTTATACTTGGAACAGTTTTAAGGAATTAAAAGTTTTATCAGTCAAGTTTTATTTCTGAAGTAGAGTGGACAGAAAGTCTTTCCTTGTGGAACAAACAGTAGGAGGTAAAAAGTCATGGACCCTAGGCTTTCCTGACTTCTGCAATCTGCAAGCCACGTAGCTCAGAGAATTCCCAGCCTACTTTATTCCTACTACCCAGATTTTAACCTTTTTACTCCCTTACATGCTCCAGATCTAGGCCATAACTATTTATAGGCCTTCTGTTTGCTGATAGAAGAGTGCAGGCTTGGTCATACCAACCCCTACGGAGCAGGTAACACATTTTAGACCTGGAGGAATAGTGACTGCCAAGAGCTGATGTGGGGACTCCTCTCCTAGTTATCAGGTGGCTAGAGGATCTTCAAACAAGTTCATGGTACGCCCTAGGGCACAGCCCAGAGGCTGAGGAAGCCTCTTCAGAGCCCTGTGAAGATGGCCAAGACTCAGGTTCTGCTAGCCAGGCCTTTTACTGGGCAAAGAAGCCTTGTATTTGGTCAGACACAGCAGGAGGTAAACAGGGCTGGCTCTAGGAAAAACTAAGAAGCCAGGCAGTCTGCAGTTCAAGCTTCAGGTTAGAACCTGCCCTTCCTGTCCTTCCTCTCTCATGTGATTAGGGACTCATCAGAGAAGTGTTCACTCTCCCAGGAGGCTGGCATTTCAACGCTTCCTTCCAATGGTACCTGTTCTGTGAAGAGCTGCGCAGGTTTACTAGATAGGAGGCATCTGAGGGGGGTTGGAGTCCCTGCTGGGTGAGGTACTGTTTAAGGCATTTCCATTCACGTAAGCATTTTATCTCTTTGAATTACTTAAATAAGCTATGGATATGGGGATTGCTACTGAAGTTTTACGGTTAAGGAAACTGGCTAAGTAGCTTGGCTGACGTCATACGGCTAGTCTGATTCTAAAGCTAGTGTTGTCTCAACAGGCCACATGGTTACTGTAGTAAGTAGTCCTTGTAGGTTCTGCTCCACAGAGGCCTTTTATGTAACCTGAAGGGTTAAGGATTCTTCCTTAAAGTTATCAGGCCAGCTCTAACTACCTGGTGTAGCATACATACCATGGTCCCTGGTCTTCCTTTCTCCACTGTCTGTCACAAACTTAGGGTTCTAGCTTCAGGGACAGCTCGTAACTCCGCCCACAGCACCCCTCTCCCATGCCTTTGATCATGCTGTTCTCTTGTCTGGAGTGCAAACTCTCCTTTCCCTTTGCTCATCCCACTCATTACAAGGCTCAATTCAAAGTGTATTGTTCCTTTCTATTTGAAACTGTATTTCTACTCCAACTCTCACATCAAACACAGCCTATATGTGAGTAGTCCTTACTATTCCTCTATTTATTGTCAAGATATGCATTTAAAACACATAATCTTGTTTTTCCCTCTCTTGATTTAATGTGCCAGTAGATCTATGTGTCATGCACATTCTACTGGCATTTCAGACTATTCAACTCCTTGTCATATGACCAGGGCACCTTCATTTGCACTAGAGCTGAATAGGAACATCCTTGGCTGAAACTGAAGATGCCAGGAGGACCTCATGCCTCAACCTCCACTTTGGGTCACAACCACTAAAATAGTTGTCTCTGTATACTGCTGAACGTTCTAGAATGGGGAGGGACACAACTGTCCACTGCTTAAGACTAGGCCTTCTCCAGGAATACACTGCCAGGCCTGAATGAGCCACGCCGATTTTGCCTGTGAGCATCCTGAGCTGACTTCCACTGTCCTGTTAGGTTTCTTTCCTGTCTTGAGAGTCAGGAGTCCCCTCGTGAGTCAGGGGATGCCATGAAGGTAGGGATCTTGTCTTAACCCTGTGCAGTAACTGTAGAGACATGGCAGGCTTCCCAAATCTCAGGCCTGCCCCTCAAGCTGCCCGGCTCCCTCCTCCAGCCACTCTGCTCATTTCTTTCTTTGCTGGGCAAGGCATGCTCTTCCCTTGGCTTGTCTCACTTGCTCAGCACAATCAACATGCCTACTTTTAATGCTTCTCCATACTTCTCCAGCCCATTTAGATATACTGAATTGCTCGATTTAGCCTCAGAATCCAGGATTTCTACTGCTTTGAGGTCCTCTTTCAAGCTAGACCGGACTGACTCCTGCCTGAGTCAGAACTGAGGAGGACAGAGTGGACAAAGAACATGAACGGATAAATGTAACACCTCCAGACCAGTGAGCCCAGAGTATGGCAATTATTTATAATGCCACTGTGAAACCTAACTCAGAAAGACGCTCCACTGGCGGGGCTGTGGCTCCGGAGGTCAGTATACAGGGCTCTTCACAGTAAAGCAGAGCAGCCTTCAGTACCTGAAGTTCTCTTCTGTAGGACAGGAGCACTAGATAATTTGGAAGGAGGGTCTTTCTGGTTCTATGATGAAGGGCTTCCCTCTCATTGGGATACCAAGGATGTTCTGTATTGAGGTCACTGATAATGTTTACATACAATGAAAAAGTAAGCAATGCCAATTTACTGTTCATATTCAATTTCCACGACTCTAGAAACACTGTAAACACATGTATGTATTAAATATGGTTGCACCTGTACCTGTATATTCCTTGGAGCTTGGCATTTCCACTCACACCTAGGAGACAAACAGCTCTGGGTGACACCTCCCATGTCAGCGCCATGACCCAAGTCTTACATGTCTCTGGTGCCTGCGGTATATATGGTGCTACTGTCAGGCTCAGGGGAGATGTGTGCCGAGAGTGATAAGAAGATGAGAGGCTCCGTTTCTGAGACTTGTAGTCAGCCTTCCTGAGGGAGGCCCTGTCCCCCGCTACCCCCATGCACTATTTGCCTTCTGAAGCCACAAGGCTGTTTTCTCAGGAGTGCAAACACAGGAGACTACTTGGGCTACTTTTACTTCCCAAGTCTGCTCCAGGAGGAAGACCCGAAGCAAGTCTGGCTCTCAGGCTGGATCCCCATACCTTACTCACCCATGCGCCTTCAGAGCAGATCTGTACTTTCTGAGTATCTATGGAGCCATCCTCCACTTCCCGGATCTCAATTTCTCCTTCCTTTTGCTCTTCTTTCAGGGTCAAATTTAGAGGGTAGGCCCGGGACTCCATTTCTGCATTCAAGAGTTAGCAGACAAATGAAGTGTCAGTGTGAACTAGTCTGTGAGAGGGTGGCTCAGGCATATACACAAACCTGTTTAGGTCATAGCATGGTCTGCTTTCAGCTAGAAGGAAAGGTGGTTCAGAAAGGTGGCTTATTTAATTACTAGAGAGGCCGAGGGCAGATAATGTATCTGGCTAACTTCAAATATTTAGAGACCAGAGACCAGAGTAGTTTTCACAGAGCCTCTGTACAGAAGGGCAGAACTTAGAACAGTGGGCAAGCATTCCAGGAAGATGTTTCAAACAGTACAGTGACAGGCAGACGTTCCCACTGCCTGGACCGCTCGAATACGGAATCAGGACCAGAGGAGGGCGGTGCTGATAGGCTACCATGTCAAAGCATCTGAGCCTAGATAGGACATTTGAATAGTTAGCTCAAAATAGTTATCACCTCGATTTTCCAGATTCATAGGTGCTGTCCACAAGCCACTTGAGAAACTTAACCGTCTTTCTGTCTCAAAGGACCTCCCAAAGCCAAGTCTGTGATACAGAGAGGGGCGTGCCTTGGTGGCGGAGGCCAACCCAAGCCTGGCCGGACTTCTCCTAGCCTCTGGGTCGCAAATCCTGTCTATTCGAAGCCTCCTCAGGCTGGTACAAAGAGGTTCCCCGGAAAAGACTGCGGGCATGGGCCGGGTGGGTAGCGAGTGTGCATCTGGCGAGCTCCATTTTCCGGGACTTCCCCAAAGCAAAGAGCTTCCCGGAGTCTGGAGTCAGCTTCTTCAATGTTTCTGGGGTGGGTGGCGGCACGGGGAGGTAGGAAGACTCGTGAGGTCCCAGGAGCCCCGGTCTTAACTTGGCCGCGGCCTGCGCCCAGCGCCCGGCTGCGGGGCGGGAGGTGGGAGGGACCGGCACGAAGGTGCCCGCCGCCGCCGCCGCCCCAGCTCGCTCCTGCCATCTTGCCCAACCCTCTCCCGCCACCCCCGCCCACCTCTAAGGTCCTCCGTACACCTGCGGGGCGGCGACAGCTCACGCCGCCCACCTCCCCGGCCGGCCCGCAACAAAGGCGGCGGCGACACTGCCACGGGCGGCCCCCGCCGCGCCCCGCCCCGCCCTGCCGCGGCCGGCCCAGCCTCCCCCGCCGGCCTCG
>JADRCD010204418.1:0-58685 GCA_019843815.1 Montemys delectorum | reverse complement strand
AAGGAAGGAAGGAAGGAAGGAAGGAAGGAAGGAAGGAAGGAAGGAAGAAAGATAAGTTATTAGTTTGATCTATATCCCTGGAAAATGCTTCTTTTAAAAAGGTAGGTTTATGTGATGGATAAAACACCAATAAAAATAAATATATGATTTCATTTCAAGTAATAAGTTATGCTATTTGCTATGCCAATGGGCAGACGAATCATTACTTTACTCCTCTGATAAATGTACCCTCTAAGCTGACATGTTTTCTACAAGCAATGTGTGGGTGAATATGACCATGAGCAATCTCTCACTTGTGTGTTTCCTCCCTCACTTTTTGCCTTGGCCTCTTTTCAGTCATGAAATCCTTTCTGTGTTCTTGTCAGTGTGTGCTTATTGTCCCCAGACTGATCTTCAGGGATTCAGGCACACTGTCCTGGTTCCTGAACCTTTCTACCTATCTGATATTATTGAGCCTAGTCTTTGTCCCACTCTCTACAGGCTATGCTCTCTGCAGAGTAAGGACAAAGAGTGGTATGACTTACATTCAGATAAAAAGCAATCAATGCAACAAAGTTAATTAACTATTGTAATATCCCTCCCATTTACACCGTGCTATACTTTTCAAAAACCAATGTGCCCATCTTCATTCCTATTACTCCATGTAAGTTCAGGCTAGCATTCTTTTTCTTTTGTATTTAGAAGATAGTTATCTTATGCCTCTCTTGTCCACAAAATGACCTGGAAATATCATTTGTTAAACAAATTAAAAAAATGAATAAAGGAAGCAAAGCTTTTATTCTGATGGAAGTAATTATTCATTGGCTTTCAAGTTCTGCAAATAAATAAATAAATAAATAATTCAAATGCATCTCCTACTTTGGAGAGTTCTATCTGATCAAGGACATGTTTATAATTCTTGTGTCTCTATTTCCTGTCATGTCTTCATAGTGTCCCAGAAGCTCTGGCATTCTCTCTGACCTTTGGTCTGTCTGTTCTCAAAGCCTAGGGTGATTGGATCAGATCCCCAGCTCCAATGCTCTGGCTGTCCTGAAGACCAAAAAGCTTTAATGTCTGTTCCTATGGAGGATTGTCCTGGCTATACAAGGCAGTCTTGTGTCTTTCCCACCTGTCCCCCCAAACCTTTCTGCTTTCTTATCTTTTATCTACATGAAGAACTCTATTTTGGGATCTATCTATATTGGTCCTTGTTCTATCAGAAGACTGTATTCTCATTAGGCTCTGACAATACCTGACCAATACAGATGTAGAGGCTCACAGCCATTCATTGAACTGAGTACATGGTCCCCAGTGAAGGAGTTAAAGAAATGTTCTATGGAGCTGAAGGATTTGCAGCCCCTTAGGATGAACAACAATTACTAACTAGTACCCTCAGAGCCCCCAGGGACCCAACCACCAATCAAGGACTATACATGGTGGGACTGAATGTTCTGACAGCATGTGTATAGTAGAGGATCGAAAATTCGATCATCTATAGGAGGAAAGGACCTCGGCCTTGTGAAGGTTTTGTGCCCCAGTGTAGGGGAATGCCAGGGCCAATAAGTGGGAGAGGGTGGAGTGGCAGGCATGGGGAGGGGGGAGGCAAAAGGGGTTTGTTCGAACCTGGGAAAGGAGAAATTTACATGTAAATAAAGAAAATATCTAAAAAAAAAAAAAGACAAAAGTATCCATAGTTGTGGAAATACAGATGTTTGTGTGTCTTTCATGCAAATACATATGGAAATAAATGCTCAAACACAGTATGAGAATCTTGCTAAGGACACAAGTTCAAAATTTTTTGCCTCTTCCTCTTCATTGTATGACTTTCAATTTCAAGACCACAACACAACCAAGAGAGCTTTTATAGCTGTAGTCATGACGGATGAGATATTTAGCAAGCTAGATGTTACATCCCCCTTGTATTACATGACTAAACATCTCTGAACAGGGGGCTGGCTGAGGTAGTATTCGTTCAGTGTGATGTGTCAGAATTAAGCAAGGTGCACTGTCCAGAAAGGAAAAAAGTGGAAAATGTATCACAACCTTTTCACAATCTACAGGACTCTATATAATATTGTGAGGTTTCTTGTCTTCATTCTTGTACCTCCTTTCCATTCTGAACTCTTTAGACTTTCCTTCCAAGTAATTGCAACACAGTTCCTTAATGGTCCTTTGTTTACATCCAGGGAATGGCATAAAGAGGCAGTTTCCCAGGTTGCTTTTTTATTAGAAAAGAATACTGTGTCCCTAGAACACACTTTGAAAAAGTCCCCTCTAATCTCACAGTGCCTATCAGCATCAGTAACTGAGTTCAGGGAGACATTTCCCTGATCAACCTGGGCTAAATCACATACACATTTAAAGAACCAGAAATAGAATTACTTTACTCTAAAGCAAGTGAATTTTAGGAGGAGAGATGAATGCCTTGCTGGTAATCAAGTAACTACAGAGGATCATAAGCAGAACAGCCCATTTAGAAATATAATACATTTCTGAATTCAAGTCACACAAAATATTAAAAATGATGTCAGCTCCTAATTAATTTTGTTTATTATTATCCATTCATTCACCTATTAGTTACGTTCTTTTACTAAAGTCAACCTAAGAACTACCTCATCCCAAGGAAAGTCACTCATCATAGCTTAAAGGGTAGTTATTAGGAATTGTGGTTTGTTGTAGGTAAAAAACACACATAGGTTTTCAAAGATTTTTATGAGAAAGAAGGTGTAAGTAAATAACTCTTAAATAACTTTCAAAATGATTACATATTTTGATGATAATATATTTGCCTTAATGAAATATGTTGCAAAAATTAAATTTATTGTTTTTCCTTTCACTTTTTAAAATGGTGACTAGAAGACTACAAATTATGTCATTTACTTACTTTGTTTCCAACTTGATAGCACTGACAGAAATACTGATTACCTTCCAAATATAGTCCTTTATGTGTACAGTCTACTTAGACTTCCTGTACCTGTAAGTAAATAAATTACTGGCAGCTGTCATGCTCTAAGTCCACGGTTGAATCCCTCCCTCCTCGACTCACTTTTCAAGGTTTTGATCGTATCCCTTACAATAGTATCTTCCCAATAGGAAGCCATCATTTGCCATTCTCCAATACAACACAGCTTTCCCTGTATGCTTGTATGGCAGGGAAAACCTTTGCTTTATGTAACAGAGAACTGTTGGCATGTTTTGAAGAGCTCGATCACCTTCATGATTTCTTTATAGGGCAGAAATGACACTTCTGGATATTTCTATATCCAGAACCACTTGGCTCTGGTAGAAGTTGAATAAATTACCAGTGGATAAGAGGATACAAAGTGCTGTGGTAGGAAACAAAAGAGGCAGATAGACCTATTTAGGCAGAATTCAACTAGGAAAGGCTGAGAAATAACAGTGAGCTCTTGAGACAGAGCAGGTTGACCAGAGGTCTTTTGAGTGTGATGAAATACTGTTTGAGTGGCATGAAGGAGAAGAGGGAACACTTCCTGTGAATGCCGAAGGTATGTTGTTAAGAATCGGCACTATTTGAAGATTGCACATCTGGGGTCTTTTTAGAAAATGTTTTATTTTCAACACTTACTTGAGTTGGAATGGTGAGAGGCAGAAGTCTCATATCTGGTCATGTTACGATAATTTAGAAAATTACTTCTGAGTATCTCCAAGCAATTCAGTCTAAAATCCCAGTAAAAAGTTCCTGACATTTCCACATTCCAGGGAGCAAGAGTAAAGAAAATCCATCCTAAACTTCTCCTTAGAGTCAACCTCCCCTCATCAATGGCGATCAGAATTACTATTGCTTCCAAAATACTGAATAGACCTCTCGAGCTGACTTTCTGGTAGCATTCTTATGGCCCAAGAGTGCACCAAAGGGCCTTCTGGCCAGTTCCCAGTTCTGTGGCATTTTGATGGCTAACTATCTGGAGGCTGTTAGGACTGAATAGAGGCCTGTGAAAATGTGATCAAGGTCATGTTGTACACTATCATCTATCTGGCCATTCTTGCCAGGAAAAAAAATTCCATGAGCTGCAATATTTGTAAAGTTTGAGTCTCCCCCAGCACCTAAATTGCAAACCAGTAATTACAGAATATTATTCTTTCTTTTAGTCTTTCTTTTTAGTCTTTGTTCTGAAGCTTACATTTACATTTAAGGTAAAAACCATTATCCTCAACAGGTTTAACTGTACTCATAATATCTGACTTATTGAATTTATAACACAGTTTATAACTAAAGCATTATGAGACAGTTTATAGCATTGATATATATATGAAATAAATGCAAATAAGGAAAGTAGACAGAACATAAGGGTAATGTAATAGTTAATTTCACTTGCAAAGTCAATGAGATCTAGACTCATCTAGGAGACAGAACCCTGGGCACTCTCATGGGGGCTTATCCTGATTAGGTTAATGAGATGATAAGACCTGGCTACCAGGCACCATTCCCCGGGCTAGAATCTTGGATTGCATGAAGAGGAGAAAGTGAGCTGAGCACAGCAATTGTCATCTTATGCTTCCTGATTATGAACACAATGTTACCAGCTGCTTCTAACTCCTCACTCCAGGACTTTGCAGCCACAAGAGACTGTAGCCTTGAAGTATGGGCTGAAATAAAACCCATTGCTTGTGTTAGGGAATGCTGTTATAGCAACAGGAAAGGTAATTAGTACAAGTAAGCAAGTAAATTCTACTGTCTTGAGTTCACATATATGCCATGAAAGCCTAAAATAAGCTCTTTCTAGAACCTACAGTAAGATGCAAAAATGTAGGTTTGTAATAAGCAGAGACCTGTTACACAGCATCTCCATCAAGGTGGTCTACTTTCCTTTTATCATCTCTCATGCCTGTTTTAGGGTGTATATGTCTCTAGTTTGTATGGTAATAGAAGAACCCTGTTCTGTCTTGCATAAACTTCCAGTGACTCTTGGCCAATAATTTTTCATATATGGTTAAAATAATTCTGTAACATTATTATAGAAATTTTTACAGAAGACTTGTTTTTTTGACAAGATACCTCTGTGTAGCCCTGGTTGTCCTGGAAACTGCAGTATTGAACAGACAAGCCTTAAACTCACAGAGATCCACTTTCCTCCTGAGTGCTGAAATTAAAGAAGTACTGGTATTAAAGACATGTGACATCATACCTGCTTTGATTGAAATTGAAATTAAGCATTAAAATAACTATGATATATGAACCTTAATAAGTGAGATAGATTAATAAAATGCTGTTATTCCTTGATTAGGAAAATCCCTTGTATGTGCATGTGCAAATGTTTTGGTGAGGACTTATTTATAAACCTAGTTTCTCAATGATCATTTTTCTTTTCTTTCTCCCTCTTTATTAATTTATTTACTTTTCTGGAACAGTGACTTGACCAATGTTCAGCTTGCTATATAACCCATGCCTGCCTCAAACTTGTGATCCTCTTGGCTCTACCTCCAAATTCTGAGATCACTTATAGTCACAAGTATGCTATAACTTTACAGATATTATTAGCTCTTCATCATCTTCATCATGAAACTGCATATCAGGGTCATTAGCATGCCTCTACATTAATTTGTCCTGTAGCTATATTTGTTGCTTCATCATAGATTCGTTGTCTTATCCTAGAATTCTGTTCTTAATGCCATGTGTAATTATTAAATAACTACAATCCCATTAGTGTAAAATTGCTTCCTAACTTGTAGAATTGAACCTATTTATGCTGTCTTTGTCTACTTAACAAGTTGCAATAATATATTGTTGATTAAACAATATTCACTTTTTCCTTCTTGGATTCTAAATTCTACAAGAATTTAATAGTTCAAAATATATGATGTATATGTTCCTTTATATTCTAAAGCATTATTACTAATTTCAGAACATATATTATACATATATTATATGTTCCTATATATAATTCCTCAAATTTGCACTCACATCCTAGGGATGTATAATCTCTATGAGTGACTTGGTTTTTGCATTTTATTGCACAGCTACTCCCAAGCCAGTTACCTCTCTAGCTATTTCTCCATTTTTAGGGACATTGGAACTAGCTCATGGATGGGGAAAATCCATGTGACTCCTGAGAATAATCACCCAATCAGTCTAGTTCTTCTGGTGTCTGATACCAATTAGAATGATCTGCTTTAGGTTAGCTTAGGTTCTCTGCTCATTCAGACCAAAGCTGGTCAGCAGTGTCTGGGATTTTTCTGGACTTTCGAAATTGTGACACATGCCCCTTCTCTTTTTATACTTCAAAATATATCTGAAGAATCATTATTAACCCATTCAAGAAGATATTAATTCTAATTGATATTAGAGGGAAAAGAAAACAGCAAAACTCAACCCCCTATGTTCAACTAATTAAGATTACATAGTATAAATTAGAGTGATCAGATTTAGGGAAGGCTTTATTTCTTACAATCCTGACATTTCCCTTTTGAAATTTCTCCTTTCTAAATCTACACACTAATTATCTCACTTCATGTCCTAACGTTTTCAATGGTTTCTTACCAAATACAGAATAAACCTCGTAATCTTCACACTGGTCTTCTGAAATTTGATTTGGCTCAGTAGCCACATTCTCTCTCTAGACACAATGATCCATTTCTCAATTTGCAAACATACATATGCTCAAGTTGATCTCTGCACACAGTGGCTGTTTGAGCTGTGAGGTACCTTAGAGCTCAAGAAGAGAGAAGTCATGCTTGCAATTCACCCAACAGTAACATTTAAGTAAAAATGAATCACAACATAGAAGATATACAATATTTTCTTAAAGGAACAAAATAGCATCACATCAAGGTGCGAGTTCAATGTTTCACATCTGACAATCATTTCTGATCTAAAAAACTTAAAGTAATTTTTAAAAATTCAATAGCAAAACAAAATATTAAATTTTAAAAATGGGCAATAGATATACCTAGATATTTCCTGAAAGGAGACTATGTCAAGAGATCTATTTGAAATTTTTCAAATCACTAGTCACTAGTAAAATGAAAATCAAAAGGACAGATAGAAACTGGTTTATCTCAGTAGGGCAACGTTTTATCAAAAAGACAGATTATAGTACTAACCAGGGTATGGAGACAAGGGAACCCTTGCATACTGTCAGAGTATAAATTAGCACAAACATTGTACCACACAGAACAGACAATCATTAAACCTCAATAACAACAACCATAGTTGAACTTCCTCATGCTCTAGCAACCTTACAACTTGGACATTGTCCGAAGAGTTGAAATTTGCTTGTTGATGAGTCAGCTGCAACCTCCTGTTTACTTTATGACTATTTACAAGAGCTGAGAAGTAGAAACAACTTAGAGTTCAGCATCAGATACATGGATGAGGAAAGCACAGGATACACTGGCAGTGGAATGCATACAGTCACTATAGGAATGGACTTCTGTCATTTACAACATGTACAGAACTGGAGATCATGTTCATTGAAATAGGACAGATGCAGAAAGATGAGCAACGTCCTGATCTCATTCACATGATATACACTTTGTTTTCATGGAAATTGAGAGTGAAAGGGTGGTTATCTGGACCTGGTGAAAGAGGGTCTGTGGACAACTGGGGAAGGTTGTTGAATGGGCACTCAGAGTTACGAGTCATACGTTCTGGTGCAATACGGCTCTGAAGGCTGTCTACAAGCAACAGTTTTATGTCTCAAAAAGGTAGAAGAAGATTTTGATTATTTTTACAGCAAAGAAGAGAATAAGTGTATGAGGAAAGTTGTTTAACTGGATTTAAAAGTTACACAAGGTACACATGTATTGAAACATCATTAGGGTACACCACAAATCTGTATCTGGTTTTAAGCTTCTGTGCGTAAGTGAATGTCTTTAAAGAGAAACAGAAAAATTCAAGTCAATACCACTAGTGATGGTATAAAACAAAAGGCTGAGCTATCTCTTCCCGTGAGATAAGAGCATGAAATCATTACTCTGGTGGTCCCATAAAAGTACAAATTGAATCTAATCATAATGAAACATTTGATAAAGCAAATTTAGGGACATTGTCTATATGAATTGGAGAAAACCATAAAGTTATGAGACTAGGAAAATACCAAGGAGCTGGTCTTGCTTAAAACAAGCCACAGAAACTAATGAGAGCTTGGGTTACATTCTTTAAAAATAGGAATAGTGGGTCTGTTTTCCAAACCTTGAACAGTAAGTGTCTGTGACTAACTGGCTTCAATATATCATTGTAAGTCTCCTTTTTTCATTGATATTATTGTAGTTATTTAGAAAAACTGCATTGCTATCTGTTGAAAATATTAAAATCTCCTCTTATATATTTGGAGAAATGAATGGCTTGCTCTCAGTGCTCAGAATAAATAAGATCTTCATCCTCCTCCACCTCCTTTTCTTTGTAGGCTGGTGGTGTTGCTTAAATAAAAGTGCAGGGGGCAGGAAAACAGACAGACAGACAGATACATGCATGCACATGCACACACACACACTGAAGAATGAACACAATTCAGTTGCTAGAATGCATATCACAAAACAAAAAGTATTTATTTAATAAAAGTCAACTATATCAGTGACCAGGTATCAAATAATGACAAAGAATTTACTGTTCTGCCAAAAGGTGGTTTCCTGTATGTAGTCCCTGTAAGTGCAATCATAAATTGTTTTCATATAGAAGATGGAGAAGTATAGATATTGGCAAAAATGATGAAAGTCTCGTATTTAATGTCTGTTGACAGTATCATCCACATTCATCACTGTGTCTATAGGCGTCTATAGAAGTGAACAGCATTTTCTGGGAAGTTAAACTTCCGGTCCCATAGCACTGATTCTGTGTGAGATGACTCCTAAACACACCAGTATTCAAATCTCTAAACAAAGAGCGAGACTACTTGAGTACAAGGGTACATCCACAGTATGTAGTGAGGATTCTGTATTGGAGCATCACAGAGCACCTATCATATTCAGGTCTTCCTCAGATAGCATGCCTGTTCCACAGTGCAGGTCTACCACAGCGTAAGCATTCTTCAAGGCACACGACTGCTGAGTGATTGCTATCATCATTATCTACCACATAAGACATCTCTAAGAAGTGATTCTAGCCTTTCTCCTGTACATAGATTGCACTGCCAGGTTTCTTTATGTTAGGGTATGTATGAGAGGGTCTCATTCTCCTTTCTTAACATTGCAATTAGTGTCTCTTTTCCTGAAATGTAGTGGATTCAAATAATGATGTGGTTCACATTCCAAACACACATTAGGAGATTCCAGTGCTCTAGAATAGTTACTATCATAAGCACTGTTTCATAAATCTTCTGATATTTCGAACTGTGTAGTTCAATTCATTAAGCAACAGCAACAAAACAACAAACCGCGAAATAGTTTCAGAGAAAGCTCTCAACTTATGGTAATGAAGATTCTTGTGCTTCAGTTTTGTTATCTATAAAATAAATATAATAATATCTAAACTTTAGAATAAATAAATAAATACTATTTAAAAAGACAAAGAAAAAAAGGCAACAACAAAGTTATATGAAAAATCCAGAAACAGCCACAGGGGATGAGGATGATTTTTATTAGTGCTTACAGCATAAGTTAGAATGTGGACTTGATTTTGAATGGTGATTAAGATCCATCAAGAGCTTGGGTTTGTCAGAAAAGACAATTACCTAAGGAAGATACATGATATGTCTAGAAAATAATCTCACAGTATCTGGTTTTTGCATAAGCTGAAGGCTGAGAAGTCTGCTGTAGAGGAGAGAGGACCAGAAGATGATAGAGAAGTGCTAGATATCTTGAAGTTAAATGTTTGGATTTTCTCAGCCATATACTTCTCAAGGTCAGGCTGCAGTACATAGAAATGGAAGCTTGAACTTTTGTGTTATAGATAGATTGTAAGTGGTAAAGTGCTTCAGTTTTGATTGGGTTTTAAACAGGATCTGTGTCTCAAAAACAAATGACAACCCTCCCTCATTTATTCTGGATGACATTGAGGATTTTAAATGGGATCATGTTTGGCTTTACCCTGTCTCTATAGTGAAAGCGAGAGGAAACTGGTAGGGAAAATTTTGGAATGAGAAGAAAAAAGACTTGGCAATCAGTTCAGGCAGAATAAAGGCCTGAGGGAGGAACCAAAGTATGTGGGAAGAGGAGACTGTACCCCAGAGGTAGAATGATTCCTCTATATATTCCCCTATTGACTATATATCTTCTGCTAGCCATGGTGATAACTGCTAGGAATATCAGTCCCCACAGAGCTGTAAGACTAGCAGAGGAAATTCAATGAGAGATTACTAATTTAATAACAATCATGTAGGTGCTATTCCTTTTCCTTAAATCAGTGCTTCCATACTTCAGAGACTATGTCCTGCCTTTCTATCTTCTTAGGTGTCCTCTCTGAAAGTATTCAGTTCCTAGAATACCGCTTATTTTTATTTATATATTTGTTTGTTTGTTTGTTTGTGGTAGTTTGAATGAGAGGCTCATATATTTGAATGCTTGGTTTCCACTTGATGGAAGTCTTTGAGAAGGACTAGGAAGTGTGGCATTGATGGAGGAGGTTTGTCTGTGAGGGTGATCTTTGAAGTTTCAAAAGTTCATTCCGTCCTCGTCCTCAGGTGGCTCCCTTTGCTTGCTTCATGTGTGTACATCAAGATGTAAGTTCTCAGCTACAGGTCTAGTGCCAGGCCTGTCAACCTGTTACCACGATGTTAATGGACTCAGACATTCTGGAACCATGAGCTCCAAGTGAATTGCTTTTACATTTTGCAAGTTGCTTTGGTCATGGTGTTTTGTTAAGACAATAGAAAGATAACTAAAGAGTCTTCTATGTTTTCTGAGTACTTATCTTTCTTGATAGTAAAAAATGCCTATTTAGCTGTCTAGACTGGTGCTACGCTTGTCTACCATCAAGAAAAAATCATATGAGAACCTAAAGTACACAAGTCAGAAACTAATAACCAATAGCAGCAGCTTCTCTTCTGGTCCTGCAGGGAATCCCTTCAGCGCTTGGAAAGGTGATAGCAACTCCTGGCACTTTTGCTTGGCCCTTTTTGGTGCTTTTCCTTGACAAGAAAAGAAAATGTGCATAGTAAGTTGATTTGTTCTGATCTGCCTTGGTCTTCCCTCCTGATTCTGGAGGTGTGTTTTGCTTTTTTCTGGATGCCTGGAACTCTTATAGGTTCAGGAGCAATAAAGAGAAAGGAGCCACAGTTCTTTCCCATGAATAGGCCTTGCCTTGGTTAGAATTGACAGACACACAAATTCCCAAGGAAATTACCATCAACAGGGATACAAAGTAGAGGAGGGTGGAAGGGTTCCTTCCAACACTAGGAAAACTGCTGAGGACACAAAGCTGCATGCACAAATCCTGCCTCCCAAGACCTCTCAAGATAGATGATTTGTTGTCTCTCGTTTTATCCAATGGAGAACACTACAGGATCATAAGGCTGTACCCGAGAGATGTCTCATTAGATACCTAGAAATAATGACTTTGGAATTTCAGAGAAAGCCATGGTTAAAACTAGAAATGGTTCCATTAAAGTGAAGCTGAAGACTGTGTGAATTCTGTAATTGTACAGAATTTCAAAAGAGAATCCACTTTGCAAATGGCCTGTGAACTCTCTCCACAGAACCATTGCTAGGTGATTCCATAGAATAGGTTGGCTGCTTAATTATTTTAAATTCAGCAGTGTTGGGAATTGGTTCTAATTCTTTGTCTTATTTCAGCCCCCACAAGACGAACTTCCAGACCTGAGGGTCCCTCCCACCCTCTAGCTTCAATTGATAATAAACAATTCCCTTGTAGACAATGGCTGGACAAGGAGATGGGGTGGGATTTTTAGATGGCTTGGGCAAGGGACCTAGGGAGAGGGGAGAGACAGAGAATTGTCATGACAGGGAAGCAGAAAGATGAAACTTAAAGGCCTGCTGGCATTTAAGAATCTGGGAAAGTGTACCTATGGGCCAATTACCAATAGGGTCTGGGGTAGCAGAGATGAAATATAGATTTTCAAAGATGCTAACTCAGGAATACCTGAGAGTATTCCTAACCATGGGGAGGTTTAGAAGTGCCCAACCATTGATCTAGCTAAGGCATATCAAAATTAATGTGTGTGTGTGTGTGTGTGTGTGTGTGTGTGTGTGTGTATCTTTTATTCAGTAATTCACTGTTATATAGCAGAGGAGCAAAACTTGGGGGTAATTTTGTTTGTTTGTAAGAGGCATGCAATGTTCACACTTCACTCAGCTTCTTGGTCTAGCCTGAGGTCTTCTTGTTGACTAGTCCCAGACTCCTGCTCCATTTCACCGGAGCTTCTGTTCTTCTCAAAGCAGTTTGTTCTACCTGTGATTCTGTATCTGAACTGATTAGCATTTGTAGAACTAGGCTGAACATGTTGATTTCTTCTGACTTAACTTTTTCCCCCACAAGGTTTGCATGGCTTCATTCCCTGGTTTTGTAAATAGTATTTAGCCTTTTCAAAATCATACCCACTTATACTTTCCTAAGCCTGTACCAATCTACTCCATGGCAGCATAAGAAGGGCAGATTCTTGGTTTCAATAGAAAGAAAGTTGCTTGATTAATGTGCGAATCGGGCATTTGATATGCTTTTGAGTGTACATGCCAGCTTGTTTCTTGTCGCGGTTGTAGCTGAAATCCTGGTACAGAAAACAGTTATTTTCACTTGAGCTCCCGTCTGGGGAACTGGTGACCTGGAGCTGTCATTGGCTGATGTGATGGGTAATAGTTAGGCCACCTTCGCCTGCTTCTCTCTCTTTGAGATGATTAAAAAAATTGATAACACGTTGAACTAAATGTCAGCCAAAATCAATGCCTGGGAGGTAAGAACCGGTTGAGGCCAGTGCATTGACGTCAGACAAATACACAGGCCAAAGGAACAGAATCCCCACTTGGAGAAGCTAAACTGCTTCCTGGTGCAACAGCAAAGAATTATTAAACCTGTTGTTGGAACTAGATGTCACCAAGTATGAGAGAAAGGGTGGGAAGGATACTGGGGTCAAGTAGATTTCCTGCCCTTCTTGGCTAAGAAGACAGCTTCATGTTGCAATCTCAACTAAACTGACAAGCTTTTGAAAAACACAGCACACTACATATCCCCCTATGAAAGCAAACACTTAAAACTGAGAATGCAGCAACCCGATCTTCACGATTTCATGTGCTTTTAAAATAAGTCGCTTCTACTTGTCCTTTTTAATTCTTTGGATTTTTAAGGTAAGTTCTCACTATGGACTCAAGGCTGGCCCAGAACTTAGGATGGAACCAAAACTGGCCTTGAAGTTGTGGCAAACCTCTTGCTTCAACCTTACTAGTGCTGAGATTGCACATGTGAATTCTAGTTTTGAGCTAAAATCATTTAACATGTCGTTATATGAAATGTGGTCTGCGGGGCAAGAGTATAACCAATTTTTAATGGAATTAAGCTCCACACATAGGTTTTATATAACTTAAATGTTAGTTCCAATATTTAATTCCTGGGTTCAGAAGGTAAAGTGCTAAGCCAGATCACCAGAGTTCCATCCTTGGGACCCACATGGTGGAAGGAGAGAATTGACTCTAGAAATTTGTCCTCTTGATGCCACATCTACACCATGGCATCCCCTTCGCATATATAGCACACAAACACACCCACAGACGAACACATACCATATGCACATAAGTAAATCAATTAACCAGTTGATCAATAAACAACTGGTCTTATTAGTCTTATTCTTAGATGAGACTTAAGTGAAAATTTGGAGGTTAAGCAGTTGAAATATTTATTAAAATGTATATTGATTTTATAAATATAAACTAATATTAATTACATAGATATAAAATGTATCATTCAGATAACTGCAATAGCTTCCTCCCTAACTGGAATTAGCTGCATTGTCATTTTTTACATGCTAGGTCACTCTGTCTCACCCAGGTGCTTAAAATATATGTATCAACAGTTTTCAGATGATTGTTCTCAGCCTCCTACCAGCATCTCGGCCATCCTTATCCAAGCCTCTCCAGTCTACTGAATGTGAGTTTGTGCCTTGGGTTCACTTCTTTTAAACTGAATGGATCAGACACATTTTGAGGTATCACCCTCAAAAGTGAGTACAAAATATTCATGGCTTTTTACCTTGGGGCCACGTGTTCCTTTGATTGCTTGGTTATTCTAAAAGAAGTCAACTGCCATACTGTGAGTTGCTCTATGGAAGTAGGTGGTAAGAGCCTATAGCCATCTTCAGTCCCTAACCAGTTACAGAGAAACCCACCCCTGTCAGTAACCATGAGTAACTATGGGGTAGATGTGTCTCTTCCCAAACTTCTGAGACCAAAGTCCAAACTGACATCATGAATGCAGCATGCTCCAGGTCTCTCGAGTCACGAGTGAGATCATAAACATTAACTTTCCTAAGTCCTTAAGTTTGGGGATAAATGGGAAACTGCTATGAATAATGAATATTAAACCTTTAATGTACAAATTCTGAAGATCTCTCTCTTATTTACTAAATCAGAACCCCTCAGAGTTGGGATCAGTAATTAGGGCTTTAACCAGGCTCCTGAACAATCCTGGTGCATCTCAGGTATGAGAACTATTCATTTACAGGATGAAATCTAAAATCTGTAGCCTGGCTTACAAGGCCCTTCCCATGACAACTTCAAAAACAGTATGATAGCAACAAGTAAGAGAAATATAAGTGGAAGGAGATGGGGGAGGGCAGGAGGGTAGCAGGAGTGTCAAAGTGAAAGGAGAGGATGGAGAAGGTGTGATGAGTGAATGTGGTCTGAGTACTATAAATAATAAATTTTATTTATTGTATTATAGTATAAATAAAAATAAAATATTACATTTGGATCAAAACAAAAACAAAATTAGAAATAAAGGCAAATGCAGGGTTAGTTCCTCCCAACAAAACCAAACCAATGCAAACAAGACCTTTGCTTAATCCTGTGTTAGTCATCCTAAGGAATTTTATATCATAATTAGTTTATTAAGCTTTCTTTGTAGTCGAGGATATTTTAATAGCCACTGAGTACCTTATTAGCTCTTCAAATTGCATTAATTATGAATACTTTACTTATTAATGAAACTAATGAGAGATGCTACACACTACATATCAAGTTTCATCATAACCACTTTGTAGTTAATATGATAATTTCCTAACCAGAACCTATAAGATTACTATTATTATCTCTACTTACAACTTAAGGATATAAGCTTCAGAGAGATAAAATGTTTACCTGAAAGCGTATGACTGCTACCTGATGAGTCTCACCTTGAACTTAGCATTATGAACTAAACAACTGGACATTGTCTCCCAGAACATAGTTCCTTAAATTGTCTCTGGTCCTTGAAGTCTGAAGACCTCTTCTACACAACCAGGTTCAAACATTGTGCCACAGTACATATATATACTCTCATCATTCATTGAAGAAATATCCTTTAATATCCCCAGAACATTTCTAGATCATGCCAATTTAGCATTAGAAGAGGGAACAAAGAAGAAATGAATGAATAAATAAATAAATAAATAAATAAATAAATAAATAAATAAATTGCTGCATTGGAGCTTATGTTCTATGGATCTGCGAAACCTCTTTGCATAGCTTGATGTATTGCCAATATGATAACTTAATTACCACTTCAATGTGGTATCTTGAGAAGCAAAACTTTCAAAAGAATTAGGTCATGAGAGCTCTCATTCATGGATGAATTAATGTCATTATCTTGGAAGTAGTTTCCTTAACATGAAAATGAATTTGATTCTTGAATGCTTGTATGAGTTTGGGCCCTTTTCTATCTTGTGTACACTCTCCTGGTTTCCTCTTCCATCAGCAGAGGATTGAAAAGAAGGACCTGGATAGCCTTCTTTTACACCTTTCTATTAAACCTTAAATTTTTCATCTTCCAGACTTGAAGCAAGAAATACCTGTTCATCATAATCAGTCTCAGAGACTCAGAGTAGCACAATGTGGTTAATAAGAAACACAAATAACTAAATCGATAAGAAATAAGAAATAAGCCAATAAGAAACACAAACAATTATTCTAAAGGAAAAGAAAATAATAGCATTTGAAATGACGGAAGATTGAAGAGAAACTGATACAGATAAATGGAGTTTCTAATATTAAACAGTAAAAGACAAAATTTGCACATAGGCAACTTGTAGCATTGATAGAGTGCTGTGAGTAGATATTTCCAAAGCAAGTGTAAATCCCTGCTGGGTGGGTACTTACAAAGTTCATAGAACATCAAGATGGACCTGGATGGCTTGAGTAGAGCCTGGTAAGGGCCAGGCACCAGATGAGGTTAGAGAAAGAGCAAGAGCAAGGAAAGATCTCATATCTCAAACTTCTTCTGGACTAATAGAAAGGGTGGGGAATTTCTGTACATGAAATGGGAATCATGGAAGGCTGGAGAATATGATTTAATTTCAACCTCAATAGATCATTTTGATTGATACCCTAGAAATTCAGTGATTTGAAATGGCAGAGGAAATAAGTTCAATTAGAATACTTACAAACTTATTTTAATACACAAATAGCCATGGCATCTTGGGCTACAATGATGGGATGCAAGTGACCATAGATGACTAAATTCTGGGTACATTATGGCCAGAGGTGCTAGTAGTAACAGAAAGACATCATTTGGGATACAATAGAAAAAATAAACCATTGTCTTGGGACAGAGATAGGGAAGACTGTACAAATCACAGGCTTTTATTATTGGACAAAGGAGGTCAGCAATTTTGGTACCAAATGCTAAGTTTTTAAGGTATAGTATATCTAAACAGGGATGTCCAAATGGAAAAATCAGTTGTACAAACATTCTGAGGAGCAACTGATGCAAGGGAAATAAAATGTACAAAGTATAATATTTAAGAGGGAAAAGCTAATTACATTCCTCAGACCACAGAGGTGGGGGGTGGGGACTGAACACCAGCCTCCTGCAGGTGGGGGAGGCCCACAGCACATAGCCATATTCAGGTGACCATTGGCCACCTACAGACAAGAGAAATCCTTGCCTTCTCATTCCCTCAAGATCAATCAGTTTAAAAGTCACACTGTTCTGCCAATCACATTGTGCCTAATGGCTGCTGCTCTGAAAACTGTACAAACACTCATGCTGCCTGGGCTGTTCTCTGTCATTTGTGTTCAGGGCAACCCCAGCATGCTGGGACAATAAAATTCCTCTTGCCTGACAAAAGATGAGTCCTGAACTGTTTGTGTAGTAACTTCTCTCTCCCTCCAGAAATGTGAAGTAGAATGCATTTACATTTGGTTTTATATTTATTCATCTTATAACATATAACATATCTCAGAGTTTTGGACCATGTTGTTTGGATAAACCACCACAACTAATACTTGTGTAAGAAAATAAGATAGGCAAGTCAATTATAGTTCTTATCTGAACAGGATAAGCCATTACAAAAGAGATGGGTTGTAACACACTTTTCTTTGGAATTCTTAAATATTAGTTAATCATGAAAGACTTGTTTGGAAATGTAAATTGAATATAGGCTAGAAAATGTCTGGAAAGAATTTTAGGGACATTAAGAGAAAATGCATGAGAGTTAGCTGAGAATCTGTTACTTGTGAGTTCTACATTCTATTCTAGCTAGGAATACAAAGGACCCACATTAGATGAGAGTCATACTCTCTCAGTGTTCAGTCCCATGAGAATAACACAGGAAGACAGAAAGGAGGGTGGTGAACCCTGGAGAAATAAAAGAGGATGAACAATGCCATAAGAAAAGTATAGAATTAGGAGTTCAATTCAGTCTTATTCAGATCTTCAAAAAGATTGAAAAATTGTCATAATCAAATGATATTATAGTATGCATTACTGTATTTTTCACTTTGGAGCTGCAAGAAGACAAGCTTATCCTGGAAAGTGCTCTTAGGTTCACTTTGAAGTATATGAGGAGATGTGTAGACGCAAATGAAAAGAAACTTTCTCATGGAGAAAGTTTCCATGGTAATGACTTAGGATGGAGGAAAATCCTCCCCTCAAACGTTCTCATGAGTAGCTGTAATAAAGAAAGTTTATCAATAATGTAAATTCAAAATAACTTTCCTTGTTCTTTTTCTGTTTTTATGAGGCTGTATTTAACTCCAATGAAGCATAATTCTTAGCAGACTATCTTTCAATTAGAGCCATCCATCTCTTCCCATCGATTCTAGGACTGCTCAAGTCTCATTTTGAACTGCCTTTTTTTTTTTTAAAGTGAACATTAGTGAGGAGTGAAAAAATTAATACTTAATGTAATATGTGTTGTCTCAGTCTCACTTTATTCATGGTTTGTTCTGTGAAGATGAGTCTAGCTATAAGCGATGAGGGAAGGAGGATGCAATTATCCAAAGGTATTGAATATACAACTTAGTAGGCATTAATCAAGTTCATTTGCTGCCCAAGGAATTTTAACAGTTGTTGCATAGGGGAAGGAAACAAATCAATTTTTTTTTAAAAAAAAAAAATCCCTAATTCTGGGTTATATACAATATGGTAGAGAGGAGTCGCAGAAGCAAACACCGAATATGAACACCAGTATGAATCCTGCTAGGATTTGTACCTCTTTTGAGCAGTTCTGTACTACACAAATCTAATTAAGAGTTTGAGTGATTGGGGAGATTATTTCAGTTAGGACGATTCTGCTGAAACAGACAAAACATTGGTCCAGAGACACACAAAGCATATACTTTAAAATTCACATTTAGAAGTCTTCCTGATGTTGGACATTGCAAGCCCTCCCTGAGCAATTTAGCAATTCAAAGGATGAGTAGTCTAATACAGAGATTTGTCTTCACTTCATCCCAGTTGACTGCCATCCAAGCATCAACACCTCATCGACACATGCCCAAACTCAGGAAACAATAGCACAAGTCCTTCCTTTCCTTTCAGATCAGAGAACTAATTTATCCAAATTCATCTTTTACTTGTGCCACGCAGACATGTTCCTCTGTGCTCCTGCGGGGGAGGGGGGGTTGGTGTTAGCTGTGAGTGCTGTATTTTTTCAAAATGAAAGTAAATCATTTTGGGTAGGGAGCTAACATTGGTGTTTCCAAGAACATCCAGCCATTTCTTGGAATGCTGGTGTAGCTCCTGCTTCTTGATACTCTTCAGTGCTTTCTCAAGTGTTCCTAGTACAAAAACTCCCTGTCCATCTATTTTATCCAGGTCTTACGAACAGGATGAGCATGATATTTCCTGTAATTAGGCACTAATATCTGACTCTTTTATAATTTTAGTATGTTATAGAGCTGAGCAGGAGCAATTCTTGGTGTATTGTGAATATTTATTTGCTCATGGAATCTTGATACCAACACAGACATTTTATTACCAAGACTGCTTACAGACAAGAAGAGACTGAGAGTTGACAAGGACCAATAACTTCAGCACAGCCTCACAGCTGGAGAAGTGAAGAGGGACTGAAGATAGCTCATTCACATGTAGAGTAGATACGTAGCCCTTCCTGCTGGGTCTCCTCTCTGTGGCAGAAAGAAGTCAGGTGTCTTGCCTGAACTGCAATGTCCTGGAAAGCTGGTCTTCTGAGAGAGTTAGTAGGTTGATAGTTATTAGGTTGGTAATGACATAGCTTGATTCCGTCCTCCCAACATCCCCCCTTCCCTGAGCTTCAATTTAGTTTAGTGGCTTTGAACTTTTGAGCCTCCTGACTCCATGTCCCGAGTGATAGAACTGCAGTTCTCTCGTCTACCTATGCCTAGTTTGTGCACTGCTGGAAATAGAACCCTAGATTTATGGAGCATGCTAAGCAAGCACTCTGCCAACTAAACTACACCCCCAGCTCTCTTTCTAGTTATTAGGATGACGTTGCAAGCCAGTCTTCAAATGGTAAACCAATAATCCATCCAGCTTCATTAGCGAAAAAGCCCCATGTTCCTTCCCAGTGTATTTGAAAACTATCCAAATGTCCTACTGTGGCTGAAAAGTTCTGCGTGACTTGACCCCTGACTAACTCTTTGCTCGTCTAACGTGTCTGGTCTCAGTCTCAGAGCTTGTTTGTGTTCTGTGATGGGTGAAGACAGCTCCATCCTGGAACCACTATCCTGTGGGGTGTATAGTCATACCTCTTTGCTGTCCCTTTATTGACAGCATCCTGTCTGTCTCTCATCTCTCTGACTTCCCACTGAATGTCCCTGACTATGGTGTCTAACATCTGGCCTTCTGAGCATGGCTGCTGTGATAACAAAATCATTTCCCATCATGCTCTCCTTCTTAGTTTTTATTTCCTGAAGTTATCTTGTTAATTTGAAGGGAAGAACTATGCCCATGTATTATCACTATGTAGATTACACCCAGAGTAGTAATCTATATTGAAGCAGATCTTCTCATTACTATAAAAGACAATTACAGTATTTTGAAGAGAAATTAAGAATAGGTTAGTTATTATTATTATTATTATTATTATTATTATTATTGCTATTGTTCTTTTCAGAACTTAAAGCACTAAGCAGAGATTACTATCACTGAGCTACATCCTCAGCCCATCAACCAAGTATTTTTAAACTAAGTGAATAAGCATATATAAAAGAAAGTTACTGTTATAATTATAATATGTTTCATGTTTATTTTATTACTTTCATTAAACTACAAGAAGCAGAAGAGCATATATAGAAACTACTTTAGTAACGGGCCAATTTCTTTAGATGCTATTGAAATAATACTATTAAAATAATTACCATTACATTTCTCTTAGTGGAAGTTTCCAAAGGAAAAACAAAATAAAACAGAACAGAACAGAACAGAACAACAACAAAAGCCTCAGCCAGATTCCTTCATTGTATGGACTGGTTACTGTCTTCTAAATGCAGCTGAAATGGATATGTTTGTAGAAGCAGATTGGCCTATGAATGAGCATCCTGTATGAGAGAATTTCTGTGCCTGGCATCTCTGTTGGAAGAGAGTGTGGGATAATGGATTGGAATTGATGGAAAGGAGGGAGTTTGTTGCTCTGAGAATTATTCAGTGGATCCCTGCCTCTAATAATCCTTTGAAACTACTGTTGGCTTGAATTTGTTAGTGTCTACAAATTGTAATATGTCTTGATAAAGAACAAAAGGTATTTGCTCAGGCATCTGGAGGCATAATGCTCTAAATTCTCTTTCTTTGTTTTTCCTGGAAGCAAACAAAATATTGTGGGTTATTATTTCCAATTTGGAAGATAAAAACAAACAAAACCTGCCCAGCGGCATATAGCAGCATGTAGATAGTTGTCTTGTCTTACAGTTAATGTGGGTAGTGTCCTGGAAGATGTGCCTAACAAGCCAGTATTATTGAGGTGTCAGGTACTCAGTCTATTCTTTACTCTCTTCTTATTATATATATTGGACATCTCCTTTCATAGGAGGCAATTTTTCATATTAAGTTATTAGCTATGTGAAAATTGGCTCTCAAATCTAACTTAATAAATCAGGTCTCGAATTTTAGAATACTTGTAAAGCCTGCTAAGCATTTCATGGTTACTTCAATAATCAGATGTGGGCAAAATGCGTTTTCAATATTCTATGCTCAGTTTATCACTTTTAACGCGTCAAAGCTCCTGCAATTTAAAAACTTTTAAGCTAATCATCCTTTACTTACAAGACTCTGCTATCTTAGAAAAATAGCAAGGACTGTGGTAAACAATTTGAAAGCCAATACCTGCTTGGGCAGATGGAAGAGATATTGTAAAGATTGGGATATATGAGTAGTTTAGTTTAAAATATGATGAGTATGTACTGTGAGTTAGGCATGATGCTTGGCATAGGAAATCAATTGGGCACGCATTTGACTTTCAGTTCTATGCTCTGCAGGGAACTGCCTACAATACAATTCCCATCACCATGTGTTTTGGAATTATAAGTTAAGTAGAGTTGTGACCAGAATCAGCCCAAGAGAAAAGATGATGTGGATGGAGGATGCTATTCCTGGCATTGGGACCTGGATAGATAAAGATGTGAGTCAGCATGGTAACGGGAAAACCACAAGTGGTTCTAGGAATGGCAAGATAAAGGTGTGAAAGGGAAGAGTTGGAGAGAGAGAGAGATAGGGCTGATCCTCCAGGGTCTCTTAAATCATGCTAAAGGACCCATGCAGCACTTAATCTAATGAATTCATAAAGAACCATTGAAAGATAAAAATCTTTTGGTAGGAAAATAGAAGTCAGATGTGAAAGCCTAAGACAACGGGTCAAATCATGTTGTCTACTCTAATTATGGATTATCCGTGCAAGTTTTTTGTCATCAACATAAGAAGTTCAAGTCACCCTTAAGCCTTGATAATGCATTATAATAGAGACAATGAACATGTACAAGCTGTAGTCAAAAGAGGTGTGTATATATTTGTCATGACTATAATCTTTTAGTCAATGTTGGGAGAGAGTTTTGATGTTTGATTCCAGTAATCAAGTTCATTATTACATCCTCATAGTTAATTTTACTTGACTCAAATTACACAAAACCCATTTTATTATTTGTTACTATTGATTGTAAATATTTTGCTATTCTTTCCATATTGCAATATTGACCTTTTGGGGAGGGGCCAGGGAGGGCAGTTCTGAGATAAGTCAAATGGCATTTATCTTATTCATCCTATTCAAAATTCCTTGTGTTTATATACATCCACAACATTAAACTCAGTGAACTCTTCTTTAGAACAAGCCCCTGCTTTCATACCTTGATCAAACAACTTCCGTTTTCTTTGAAAGACAACACTTTTAGGGTCAAGATGTCAACCCCTTATTATAATCTACTTACTTTTATAATTTTACTCATTATTCTATGCCACTGGATTTTCTCCCTACCTTCCCTTTGCTTGTGTTGTTAGTCTGGAGCTGCTAGCTTGAGAAAAGACTGTGATGGTGATAGAATTCTCTGGATGTCAAAGGCATGTATTTGGAAGCAGGTGTCCATAAAGAAAACTGCAGTTTGCTGTTTTCACTGTGGGTTAGTTTCTAAACTCCCACAGTTTGCTGTCTTTTTAACTATATCCTGCCTTTGACAAAGATTTGAGAATTGAAACTCTGTCTTTGAAACAGATTTGAGAATTGAAAATCTGTCTTTCTGCCGGGGAGTGGTGGCGCACGCCTTTAATCCCAGCACTTGGGAAGCAGAGGCAGGTGGATTTCTGAGTTCGAGGCCAGCCTGGTCTACAGAGTGAGTTCCAGGACAGCCAGGGCTACACAGAGAAATCCTGTCTCGAAAAAACAAACAAACAAACAAACAAAAAGAAAGAAAAAAGAAAAAGAAGAAGAAAATCTGTCTTTCTACAGTTTCCTCTATATTTTATTTTTAGGTGTGTGTGTGTGTGTGTGTGTGTGTGTGTGTGTGTGTGTGTGTGTGTGTATTGTGGATGTAAGGTCAGTGCCTGTGCCTGGCCTGCGGAGCTAGGTCTCCACTCCTGAGTTTCCTGTATTTTAAATTGAGTAATTAGAATGTTGGAGGACACTTCATGCAGAATTCACTTACAATGTTCTTGTTATTGGCTATGACTCCAAGCTTAACTCTTAAACATATTTTGTTATCTTTTCCTAACACTGTGGTGTGCTTAATACAAAACAAGTGAGATGCTAAAGCAAGCTTCCCCTTGCAATTTCAGGCTTCTCAGGTAACCATAGAGATATAAAGGGCTTTTTTTTTCATTGTTGTTAAGATGAGTCATTTTATCTTTATGTGATACTATTTTTCAATTTAGTATCAAATCCTAATATCTTGCTATAAAGTAGGTCATTCATATTTTTAATACTTCTATAATACAGCAGTGAAGATGTAAAAGATCACAATTCCCCTACCTATTATGCTAGCTTTTAGATTAGCCTAATACTGTAGGGAACATCATAATAAGATTAAAGCCCAGTATGGTACAATCCTGTAATCTTAGCACAGAGATGCTGGGCAGGAGGACATCATCAGCTTTGTGACTGGCCTTGATGAGAACCATGAGTTCCAGGTCAGCCTCAATACACTGTATCAAAAAGCCTCTTCCCCTTCATGAAAAAAAAAAAAAAAAATCCCAGACAAATGCCATATATACGAGCACACCTTTCCATTCCTCGTCTCTCTCCGTCTCTGTTTCTGTCTGTCTGTCTCTTTCTTACACACACACACCACACACACACACAACCTGTGTGTGACGCATTAGTTTGAAATTGAAACCATACACCTACTTCTGTGACATCTTCAAGCACTAAACATGCTGTTGGATTTGAAAATTGTGTGCCCAACACAACTGCCCTATGGCTGACTTGGGATGCCTAGAATTAGCTGTTTGCATCCCGCACTGAGGGGCGCGTCAGTGGCAGCACCTGTGATTAACCACCTGCTCTCCTAATTGCAGATTAGATATTCTACAAAGCGACTCACTCTCCACATTTCAGATTAAAGGCACAGATTTACATAATGGGAGAACATTTATCCCACTAATGGCTTCTAATAAATTCATACTTGATTTGCATGAAGGAGAGTTACGTTTGAGACATGCATTCAAACACCATCTTTTCAAGAGTTCTTGCTGGATGCTCTAGTGCTACCAGAAGCAGTGGCTCCAGAAGAGCAGTATGCTTTGAGGGAATCATGAGAGAATAATTCATGAATTTCAGAAACATACAAATCAGACTTCAATCTTGCAATAAATAAGATTATCCTATCCTCATCGGAAAAGAATTTTGTGCAAAAAGCAAAAAATAAAATGCACTAGTAAGCTTTTGTTCAGCATTTTGGAATGGTATAATCAAAATAACCGTACTGTTTATGGTATTAAAGATATGTGAAGAAGAGACCCTAGAAAAGAGGGTTAAGAAATATGAATTTCATGTATCAAAGAACAATTGATGAGCACTGACTTTGGGACAGGCACTGTTTTGAATGAAACAGTGAAGAGAAAAATAAGGAACCTTGAAGGTCATATTGAAGGATGTAGCTTTTGTGTGTGTGTGTAGGCTGGGAAGATGTGTGTGTGTATGTATGTGTGTGTGTGTGTGTGTGTGTGTGTGTGTGTGTGTGTGTGATTTGTCACAAGGGATGGCCAGAGAAAGCACAAGTAAACAGCTAGCAAAATGAGAAGCCACAGGTATTTCTGCAAACTTTCTAGCATGAGCAAAGGCTGTCTCCCATAATGCCTGGTACATGAAGAATGACTTAGAGAGGCAGAGCATCAGGGAGCCAAGCAGAGAGAGAACAAAGCTGGAGCAGCTCAAGAGAGCATAGATAGCAATGGAGGTGTTTGCTTTGAGTTATAGAAAGGACCATGCATGCTGATGACATGAAACAGGAGAGAAAAAAACATTCACAACATTTTAAAAAGTGAGAAAAGAAGAAATTGGGATGCCTTAGTAATGGCCAAATCCAAATACTCCATCTAGGGTCAAGGAAATCGATGTTGGGATTTGTGCACGAGCCATTAGTATGAGCAAGTTAGGCTCACAGCTACATCCTAACTCCAGTTTACACACCGACTTAAAGGTTCATAAACTCACCCCAGGCAGATATGTCTTAGCTTCAAGGAGACATGATATCAGTGTTGATGGGTTCAGCATCAGTGATTCTAAGATGACCAATCATTAATAAACTGTTAGAAGAAGTTAAATCTTCCAACATTATACTTTGATTTTGATTTAGACAGGAATTCCATTTATTGAATGTCATTAATCAGAACATGTTCCACAAGAAAGATTCCAAGTGGTTAAATTGATCTATCCTTACATTTTTTTTCCTTTGTGGGTTAATTTAGAATGGCCTCAAAAATTGGCTGTGGCCTCTGTTGGCCCTCAGTGATTTGCATAATCCAAGGACATCTGTCTTTTCTCTACTGCTTTGCTTGCTATAGGCAAGGCTTCATTGAAAAGATATCTATGGTCTGTAGTTTACTAGGTTTAGGCTTGATGCTGATGAAACGAGAGTCAGAGTTCTTCCCCACATGGTCTCAGACCTTGGCCTCAGCGCAGCTTCAGGAGACATTCGAAGTCAATGTAGCTTCAGGAGACATTCCAAGGTCTGACCAATTGCTCCCCTCCAACAAACAAGCAAGCAAACAAAACCAACCAACCAAAACAAACAAACAAACAAACAAAAAAACCAAAAAAACCCAAAAACCAGAAAACGAACAAAACAAAACAACCCCCCCAAACCCCACATGCTGTTAGTTAAAAGAAGGATAGAGCCCCCACAACAAAATTGCTGATTGTGCACAGGCTATTTTACAGCGGTGGTGATTAGTGGTGTCATCCTAACGTTCCCAAGTGAGACACTGTATAGTCTTCAGAAGAATATGGCTGTGTCATTCCCTGGTTCACGACAGCCAAATCAAATAAGCAGTGATTTTCTGGATGTGTTTCTCTAGGACTATTGAAAGGTGAGTTCTCAGTGGGTACCTTTATGTAAGTACGCACATATCCTAATACAGGCCATGATCAAGTAAGAGTACATTTTTCTGTTTTTTTTTCTCTCTATGCTCTTAATGAATGCAGACTGCAGCTACAATTCTTATGAATTGACCTATTTATATGTCGGGGTCTTGAATTCAGCATATAAACTTAAGGCTATTGTTTGCCAATTAGTATGTTGTTACTGAGTTTCAATTCTTTCCCCATTCTCCAGGCTGTTATGCTTACTCTGAGATGCTGAATGGACAAGTTTTAAAGGAGAGCTTGTTGTAAAGTGGCAGATGTGATGAATCACTGAGTTTCCTTTACAGGGGGCAGCTTGTGATGCAAGCAAGAAACTGACTCCTCCAGTCTGTGCCAAACTGCTAAGCAATTAGGTGACCTTGAAGTAGAGACACCTCATTTCTATATATTTCTATATAGCTGACAATATAACTAATACAATTGTATAGAAGATGATCTCAAAACTGAGTTCCAAACTCATCTCCTACTTCCTCCTGGATATATTTTTGCAATTCATATAACTTAAAAACTCACCTCCTAACTTGTAAAACAAGAACTGACAATCCATAAGATTTTTTCTAAAAGTGTTAATTTAGTAGCAAAATACTTAGAAAGGTGAATGTCACTTACTGACCAAATAGGAGCCTGTTAGCATCTCTTTTTTTCTACTTATTTCTACATACTATAATAAATTATTTCATTAACTATCTAATAGCAGAACAAATTTTTCACATTAAAATGAAGAGATGTCAAGAAGATAAATGGATCCAGATAGACAAACAATGAGGATAGACATATAATAATACAGTTCTTCAAGGAAGTATGCTTAAAATACTGTTATTAGCAATCATTTTGTTTCTATTGACAGAGTTAACAGTTCTTTTGACTGTCCAAGCTGGTTCCATGCATGCATATACCCATGAGAGCCTGGAGATAATTTCCCTGTGGGAGTAGCCCCAGGGCAGATGAGTGTTGATGATGGAGAGTGTTTAGTGAGTAGAGGTCAGCAGGCACTGAAACAGGCTAAAAGGGAAAGCCCTGGAGGAAGCCCTGCCTTTGGAAATCTCGGCACCATCATGTACAGTCAAATGCCCCATATTCCCACCCCCACACATCACAAAATTGGAAACCAGTACACACAAGCAAAAGACCAATAGGACAAGGAAATGCACCAAAGCAGTATGAGCAAATGTATACAAAACCACCACTGAGTTCATATTGTGTTGGCTATCTATTCCTGGGCATGGCATAGCCTGAAGGGTGGTTAATTTGTACAGTGAGATGCCTTTGTTAAAGACTAATTTTTCCTGTTCAAGAAGCTTTGAATTACAGGTTGCCTCCTAGTCAGAGATGGGAGCCTGTGTCCATGTTTCTGTTCTCAGTGCTGGGACATCTTCTGGCTTGAGCTGATGGCCACAGTGAATTCATGTAAACATTAATCCTGCTGTGTCAGGAGGGCACAGTTTGCTGGGAGTCATCATGCCCTCTGGCCCTTACTGTATGTATCTCTGTTTTCTCTTCAGCATGGGTACTTGAGCCCTGAGGAGAAGGTAGGGTAAAGGCAATCTATTTAGGACGCACTGCTCCCAAAGCTCTTACTTGTCCAAAGTTGGGTCTCTGTGTTAGTTTTCAACTACTGCTGGTTATTTGCTTATGTTTGTTTGTGAGTTTGTGTTTTAAAGCCAGAGGGAAAGAAATGCATGGAGTGGAGCAGGCAGGCAAATGGAAAGGGGCTGTGAGGAATTGGGGGAGGGGAAAAGTAGGATCAGTATACATCGTACAAAATTTTTTTTAGTTCAAGTTTTAAAAAATGCCAGCCATGGTATAGAGTGGCAGGACAGGTAAAGAGGTTATTTTACAGCTTTACATTCTAGTTGTGTTGGGCTCTTCAAATAGAAATTCTTGGGCTTCAAGCAAACTTGGAAATGAAGGTCTGCTGTCTCTGACTCCAGACTCATGCGAGAGTCATCTCTGGCATCGTCTGATGGGTGTAAAGCAAATTTCCTCGCATTAATATTTCTCTTCTTGTAACCTTTGCTTTCCTTAGTCATTTGAATTATGATGTGGGTTTCTTCATATAGCTCTCCCTTTCAGTATTAATGTCAGCTTTACAATGAAACATCCTTTTTTTTTTTCTCATTATAATTCGTTAAACTTAGCATTTTATAAACTTCATTTTATAAATCTCATTAATTTGCAATTCAGGGAAGAAAAAAAATAGCACCTCCAATAAAAAAGCACTCATTGTATCTGATAACTCATTTTATCCACCAGAAACCTGACAGGGAGCCAGCTTCCGCCTCCAAGGAAAAACTTAGGGAGAACTTGAGTGACTGGCTACTGCACAGGGCTTATTAAAGTTTGTTTTAAATCTCACTCTAATTTTGGATGAATACTTAAATTTTGGCTGCCACTGAATAAGTTTGTCAGTAGTCTGTGAAGAATAAAGGTGGTAACCTGTCAGAACTATGACAAAGCAAAGGTGACCTCCCAAACAACTTTGGAAATTCACAAATGGGAATACTGAGGCACATTGGAGACTTTGACAAAGGTAACCAAGAACTGTAATAGAGCCAATGGTTTGTTAACTCTACTTTTCCCAAATCAGACTCAAAATTGTTAAAAATAGTTGTAGTGAATTACAAGGTTTCTGGAACTACTGGGTGGCTTATCTGGGCCATGTCAATTCAACTTTTGATATTTGTTCTGATGTGTCATTCTTTCCTTCTTCAATGAAACTGACCAGAGAGCAAACTTTAGTGATGTCAGTGATATTGTCAATGTGTCCATCAGCCTAGATGTTCAATCATCAACTGGGATGCTGGGATGCTGGGATGCTGGGATGCTGGGATGCTGGGATGCTGGGATGCTCAATGCCCTTTGGAGATATAGTACTCTATTAGCCTCTTACCCACCTACTCTGTTTTTAGAGGCAGAGAAAGGTACTTATGTCATTTGAATCATTTCATAACTAGGAGTTATTTTAATAGTCATTGCTATATTGTTATTAATACACTCAATACTATAGTTTCAGAAATGACATTAACCTACTAAGATTGATTTGTATATACATTTGTTTTTAATTAATCAGAGAATAAGGCACTCAAATAAGGCACATTGAACAACAGGAAATACATTGCTGGCAGGTTCACTGTCACATGGTGAACCAGTGGGGTAAATAATTAAGGACAACAAATGCTGAAAATATATTAAAATGCAACCTGCTGGAAAAAGAGTAAAAACACGCTGTGAAAGGAAAATAAGTCTGTGTAAAGAAAATGGGAAAAGTGTGTAGGAAGCCATTCCAAATGCAGAAGTTAGAGATGACTGCATGGCCATTGATTTTAACTTCATATTTGAGGTGTACAGAAAACTTATGATAAGACAGAAGAAAAGAAAGAAGCATTGTCACATCAATCAGATTGTGAGAAGAAAAATATTTCTTTGGAAACCTGTGCTATCTTATAAAAGGAGAAAAATAACTGATAAGATTGAGATCTGTTTTCAAACTCAATGAGGTGGGAGCCATAAAGATATATGATATTATATAAATGTAGACACACTTATATATGTACCTATCTAAACTTTGTTAGTATATATATTCATTGTGAGTATATTTCTGAAACTCTCATTACAGAGTATGCTAGGAAAGTGACACCATACATTATTGATTTTCAGTCACTGTCATTGTCTTCCTTCTTCAGAGATAATAAAAATCAAGTTGTGTCTTGGTATATTTCCATATGTTTCAGTTCAGCCACACAGTGGATAGCTTGTGCAGGAAAAACTTTGGCTTGTGTTCTGTTTATTGCTATAGTCTAACCTGTCAGGAATTTCAAGATTTAACACTTAGCACTTTTTGAATTTTCATACTCCTCAAACTGCTCCTCTAGTCCCTTTTCTTGGATATTATGGACATTTTATTGTCAAGCAGAGCTTTGCGTAACTGTTCCTGTTGTTGTTGTATTGCTGTGAAGAGACACCATGATGAAGGCAGCTCTTACACGAGAAGGCATTTAACTGGGGGCTGGCTTACAGGTTCAGGTGGTTTAGTCCAGAATCTTCATGGCAGGGAGGATGGCTGCACACTTGACCCTAGACTAGTAGCTTAGAAGCAGGAACTTAGAATTGTACACCTTTATCCACAGGCCACAAGAAGAGAGAAATTGGGCTTGGCATGAGCTTTTGCAACCTTGAGGTCCACGCCCAGTGGCACACATTCTCCTGATCTTCAAGTAGTGCTACTGCCCGATGACTAAGCATTCAAATGTACGAGCCTGTGGAGTCATTCTTACTCAAGCTACCACAGTAATCATAATTCAAAAGATAGAAATTGCTAGAATTTCTAAGTGAGAGTTGACATTACTGCTTTGTCATCATATAGGCCCAAGAAACCTCAAATTACTAGTAATTAATATGTTTTAATATGCCAAAGTCAAGTTCTTGGAGCCAAAGCAAAATTTTTTTTAAAATGATATAAAAGTATAATTCAGTTAGTCTGTATTTACAAATTAATATATATATATATATATATTAAGTAGCTATTTCTTTTGATTAATATGATATACTTGTATGGTTAAATGGTTAAGTTAGAGAATTCTTAAAAAGATAAGTATAGTTTTCTTTGTAATAAGTAGCTCAAAGAGGATATGTTCATGAATCTTATTGTAATTAATCTCACCAGTTGAAAATCTAAAAACACACTCAAGTGCTTGTTACAATGCATCAAAATTCTAAGCAATAAAGGTGTAATTGTGTTTTTTTTTTTGTTAAACAGTATTTACATATGTTGTGTTCAGAAGAAAAATAGAAAACAGAAAGTTCGAAATGGCCAATAAAAGTCACTACTTAACACAATCAGGGACATTACTTATTTGGTATTTTGAAAGTTATTATTTTGACATCTATGTGAAAATACACAGTGTCTAGAGAGGAAGAAACCCACACACAGGGATATCTTGAAAAATAACACATAACCTTAGGAAAAACTGTTCACTAACACCTAGTCCATCAACATTCGCTGACCACTGTAGTTTATGGAAACAATGCTCTTCAAATTCTTTTAAAGCCTAACTAGCCATCTTACATCTTTCTTTTATTTGTATGTTTACATATACTTTAAAAATCTATACCTAATTATTTTAGAGTGTGCCTCCTCAATGAGAGAGCTGATCTCACTAAGTTAAGGGCAGAAACTTGTCCTTTCTCTGTCCTGTTCTGGTCCCACTCTGCAAATTGCTTAGCTTTTACTAGGAGACCAAGAAAGACATTGAGACTCACTTATGTGAAAAGACATATGAAGTTCCTTATGGCTAAAAAGAAATAAAAAATGCTCTGTGTGCTCTCATAGTACAAGTGGCAAAATAATGCATAAAATAGTAGATGATACAGCAATGAGTATGTAGTATCCAGTGTAAACCTCAGGGTTCTAAAATCCACTGGAAATTACAATGGTAAAGAAGAGGTATTCGGAGAAGGTAAAACAACTTGAAACCCCAGGGAAGAGAAGGAGTTGAGTTAGTGATAGAGAGCATACATGGGGATACAATAAAAGATAGGAATAATAGACTTTCACGGAGAATGTTTAATGTGTACTGGAGAATGGCTATTTTCAAATAGTCCCTATAAACCCTTGTGCTGACAATAAGAACATGCATAGAACCTGGACCATTTGAAATTATGTACCAGGGATTTGTCTATGATTTGCAAGTGGTCTAGGTTCATTAAAGTGTCGGGTGCTAGAAGGCAGTCCCCAGTGTGGCTGCTGAGGCGGTGCCCCGTTATAGGTGTAGTCTGGTGAAGGAGGATAGTATAGTGTGCTTATTGCCCTCAGAAGAGGTTGATGCCATTATGAAAGGAGTTAGTTTGATTGTGTGAGTGGGCTAGTGTAGAAAGAGAACATCCTGGGGCCTGGCTAGCTTTGTCTTATTGAGTTCCTATGGATCTTTTCCACAGATTGTTACCACCCTCATGGCAACCACGATTGAGACCCTTAGAGGTTCTGATTGGGAAGAGGATGCCTAATTAAGAACATTTTACTTGACATTAGCCAAAGAACTCACAAACAATTTCAATCTGGGACTTTCATACTCCCAAATTGTGAGCTTTCCAATTGAAAATAACTTCATACATTTTATAATAGAAAAAAAAATGGGGGGGTGGAGATTATGCCAGACTTGTGTCCAAACTTAAAAACATTTTATTTTCTTTGGTTCTATACATAATGAGAATATTCATTGTCATCTCATCTCCCCATTTTAATTAAAGATGATTTTCAATATTAGCTTTCAGTACTCTACTATTTGACCTCTATAATAATTCCATGGTTTCTAATTAAATATCTTATACTGAAAAAGTATTGAGTTAAACATTCTTTTTTCCTAATTTCAAATGAATTTTTATTAGATTTTAATTTCCAAATAATTAATGGCTGTCTTCCAACACTTGAGATTCATGATTTCTTTTCAACCATCATGCTGTTTTAATGGTTCTTAATTTTTAACTGGATATTTTATTTTCACTAAAAAATGCCAGCAAAATTGGAGAGAATTAGTACAAAGCCCTATGTCCTACAACATTCATTAATGAACACTGAATAAAAAATATAATTTGGACAGAGACCAAGAGAAGCTTCTTGTAGGATTTTCTAGGTAAAGGATGACAAAGAGATGTATCTCAAGCAATAAAGAATGGATTCAGAGGCAAGAATGAAATATGAAGGGAAATGATGAGCAAATGAGAATATGTTAATAATGTGGTCATACAAGTGACATTTAAAAAACAAAAATAAGGATTAGTAAATTAGAGTATCATTATAAAGCTAGATAGAATATTCAGGGACATAATAGTGGGCTATAATGAGGATCTGAAGACAGTTAAGGAACATCCAGGAAAAGGGTGAGGATACTGAGCCACAGTAGATTTCATGAAATCTAGTTTACAATGGGCTAACAAAGGTAAAAATTAAAAGAGTGCATAGAGCACCTAAGATCAGAAGTGCAAAAAGAGAAATTTTTAAAAAGTTGTACATTTAAATGGGGTTGAGGTATAATTCAGTAATAGAGGGCTTGCCATCAATGCACATATAACTCAGGCTCTAAATTCAATCCCCAGCACCAGAGCAGATCAAAGCAAAACAAACAGAAATAACTAATCGAAAAGTAAGAATCAGCCTGGTAGAGTAGCAGGTGTGTGTGGCGGGGGGAGGAGTATTCATGTCTACTTAGTTCAAAAGAGTGATTTCGCTTTCCTTGGAAGAATAATTATGTCAACTATGGGGCCACGCAGATATGATGCAAAGGAGTGACTTACAAACTAGGCACAGTGAAATAGAGAGGACCACATCCCAAGCTGGAAACAGAGAATCTATGGTCTAAATAGTTGTATCTCTTAAAAGTGCTATGTGAAAATTCTGGCATGCAGTGTGACCATCTAGGAGGTAGGTTTTTCTCTGAGAATAGTGAAGGAGTGTGGTCTTGAGTGAGATTGGTGCCTTCATAGAGGTGGCCCACAAGCTCATTCTTCTCTTTCTCATATGAAGTCGGAGTTAGATATTGCCAGCCATCAAGTGGGTCGTCACAGTCGTGGAATCTATGACTGACTCTTGGGTATCTGAGCTTCCACATCCCTGTTGTTTACAAACTATTCATTATAAACTGAAGCAAGGGAATTCCTATCTGCTTCACAATGACCCAAACTCTACAAGATTGACCAGAAAATGGAAGCGAGAAGCTAAGAAAGTTGCTCCAGGAGAGGACTCACTATGTTCTGCACCAGAGAGAAGCCCAGGAGAATGCTTTTGTTTCTCTTTTGTGCTATGGAAAGACTCAGTGATTTATGACAGCATCAGCTTTGAAGCCCATGAAGTCACTTCCAGAGTGTTGGCTATCAACTGAGGCTGCAACTGAGAAGCTGCGAGATTAGTAAATCCAATCTGGGATGCAAATGTGATGTGGAACCTTTTAAACCTTATCAAGAATGTCATTTATAAGAAAAGTATTTCTGATGTCTGATATATTCATAGTTCATTAATAATGCTTCTTAATATTCTATTTAATCCCCTCTCTTGCCCATGTTTTTCACCTTTTCAAGTTCTTGAAATTCTGTCACCTTGGCTATCTTGTTCTGCGTCATTTGTTAATACTTTATCTTTCCTTGAGGCCCCCTTCCAACTTCTTTATTAACCTCTTTCTCTTCTCTGTTTTAATCTCGTGCATTATCTACAGTTTCAAGAGTTCCATTAGTTTCCATAGAAACTTGTTTTGATTCACAATACACACTCCGAATCCGGGGCATCTTCTAGTAAGTAGAGAGCAGAAGATATATTTTAACAGCTCCCCTGGTTCAAATGTTTGTTACACTGTGGCTTTACTCAAGCCACGCTCCCTTCCCTTTCAGCTTAACTGACCCATGAAGTGGACACCCTAGCTTGCCTACCTAATGAAGCTGTGCAGGTCAACGTAGAGGGATGAAAAACAGTTCATGCTCTACAAGGAATGTGTAGTCTCGTTGTGGTACAGAATGTTGAACCTCCTACTGTACAAAGAGCCTGAGTAAAACGAACACCACTATTCACAACTCAAGAACTGGTTTATCAGTTGCATGAGCGCTTAGAGAGACCCACCTGACAGAGTGCTAATTCAGCAGCCTGGTGTGGGATATATATCAAGTGGATCCTCAGATTTTAATCAAAGCTGGGTATTGTAAAACTTTGACAAATGTGGGTTGTTAGACTTACTGTGAAACTAGGATCTGAAGACCCCTAAAGTATCCAAATTCCTTGAAGACAGTGTGAAAATGAATTTAAACAATGCCAAATTTATACTTTGAAAAATGATCTTTAGGCCAAAGTAGCAGTATTCCATTTACATTTTTATTGTATACTTTGCCGAGAAAGTACTAAATATAGATTACTTGGCTTCAAGCCTGTGCCCAACGATTTCTGAAGTTTTTTTCCCTTCCCAGGGAAAGCTGGTCTATAGCTATGTGATCTTCTAAAGAGCAGAAAAGAATTAGCAATAAACTGCACTTATAATCACCATATATCAAAGTCAGAAAGGGAACATTTTAAATTATATGCATTATTCTTAACAAATAATTATCTTTAAATCATGGCCCACTGGATTTGATAACTGCCCTTTTCTCTTAAACTTCAGACTTAAATTATAATAAATGACTTAAGCAGTAGAATTTGTCATATTGGCTTTGGGTATTAGATTTTCAAATAAAATTGATGTGGTTAAAAATCCAGAATTATGTTTTACTTTCAAATGTATTTGGCCTATATACTAGCAAACTGGGGGCTAATTTAAATTGTTTATTGAGAGCCCATCTCAGAGTACTGAGTCTTAAGTAAGTAAAGAGCTATTCAGCTTAACTTTGCATAGACCATGCACATCCTGACTACAGTTGCTTACTGGAAAGAGTGCAACTGGGGTTGTTTTTAAAACAGATATATTATTTGTATGGAATCTTATGCTGACGCTTAGAATTTACTCGCCTTTCTTATCCTAGAGTATCTTCTGTGGTAGGGCTAAAGGAGAACTTTCGATGCATCTGTGTCTAAACACAATGTCAGGAGGTTTCATATGTGGGCTTGACTTCATCCTAACACTCAGGACACCATAGGACTCAGGTGACAAAAAGTTTAGTATTTACAATTTGAAAACCTTGCTCTTGTCTTGATATCATGGTGTCCTTTATATCAAGACTCTTTGAGGGGAAAAAAAAATCCAAAAAAGATGACAGGTCAGCAAGCATGTCAACCCCAGCCTGAATCTCTGGTACCCAAGTAAAGCCTTGGTATGATGGGGCAAGGCTGTGAGCCTAGTGTTGGAAAGGTAGATACAAGAGGTCCCAGGGGACTTATGTGTTTGTCTCAGTGAAACTGATCTACAGGTCCTTTGCTATATCGCCTGTACCTTTTAAACATTTCTATTAGTTATTTGTGTGCTTGCTTCACCTGTGAGGGCACACACGTATTACTGCACATAATGTAGCAACCAGGAGACAACTTAATAGAGTAGATTATAGCCTGCCTATTTTACATGGGTTCCAGGGATTGAACTCAGGTCACCAGGCTTGCAAAGCAGGTGCTTTAACCACAGAGCCAGCTCCTCAGTGCTGTCTCAAAAACTAAAGTGAAAGAAATACACGGGGAGATATCTACCATTAACCTATGTCTTCCACACATGCACTAAAGGGCAAGTATACCTACAACCACATGTGTACACACACACACACACACACACACACACACACACACAAAGACATACACACGTGTATGCGCACAGGTGCACACACACTGATGGTAACATAAGTACTGAACATTTTGTTTATTTTAGAATAAAAGTTCATTCCTTTATTAAAAATGAAGGAAGAAGACAAAGGCTACATGTCTATAAAATTGACCATGACTTACTAATGTTTTTCTTTCTTATACATTTACTTCTGTATATACTGGATGGTACATATTCATTTTTATAACAGAGAAAAGTAAGACACAGAAAGGCCAAATGGCATCTCCCTAGCCTCTCAATTATTGAATAGAAACTATACCAGAAGCTGAATTTGCAGTTTTAAATCTAGTTGTAAAGCGCACTACCCAATCCCTATTTGTTAGCTTAAATAAAGGGTCAGTTTAACTAACTGTATTATTTTCAGACAGTGTGGGAAATTTGCGAGAATGGCAGATTCTGCTGTGTTCAGTAGTGCAAACTTCCAGTCCTCAAGTAAATGACAAGGATGGCACCAGCAGTTATGTCTTTAGATAAAACAGACAAACCTTTGGAAGAAAGTGCCCATTTATTAGTAGGTGTCAACGTTTAATTTTTAAAATGAAAATCATTGTCCAGCTAAAATGAAAGAGACATTCTTCCCTCTCCTAACACTTTTTAAAGCAACATAGTTATCGAGACCTGATGCAATTATAAAAGAGGTAATTACACTCTGCAGAACAGAAAGCACAAGGCAAATTTTTATGGCAGAGTTAGACATTATCTGATATTAAGGCTTCATAGCTCCAAAACAATTTGTATAGTATATGGGTCAAATTGACCTGCATAGGATCAATTTTAACAAGAGTCAAGATCAAAAATAGAAAAAGACAGAAGACAGCTCAGATACCATCATGATAGAGACAAATGGGTAACTTTGAACCCAAAGGATATTTTCATTGAGTCCCAGGTACTTCATTTTTCATGTAATAGATGACTAAAAATCCAGGGTTTGGATTCTTATCTCAGGGGCTGAGAGATGTCTCCAGGTTTGAAGGACACACTGCTCTTTCAGAGGATCCCAGTCTAACCCCCAGCATTCAAATCAGGTAGTTTACAACCATCTGTAACTCTAGCTCCAGGGGGGGCCCAACACTAGTCTCTGTGAACCCCCTCATCTCACACAGACACATAATTAATAATAGTAAAGAGCAAAATAAAAAAGAATACCAGTGTACTGGTTTACGTAAGTATGGTCTCTGTAATCTCATATATTTGAATACTTGGGTAACGTGTTGGTAGAACTTTTTTGGGATGCTTGAGGAAACATAGCCTTGTTTGAGGTGGTGTGTCAGTGGAATAGGCTTTAAGGTTTCAAGAGCCTACATCAGGATCAGCTTCACTCTCTCTACCTCCAACTTGTGGATCAAACATAAGCTCTCAGCTACTGGTCAAGCATCATACCTTCCTGCTGCTAGGCTTCCTGCCATCACGATCATGGTCTAACTCATTGAAACTATAAGCACCCCTCAATTAAATGATTTTGTTTTTAAGTGGACTTAAGTTGGTCCTGGTAGCTCTTCCCATGAAAAGAAAAGTAACTAAGACAGCTACCTCCAATAACACATAAATATAAAGACAAGAGATAAAAGTCTGGTGAGGCATGGTGATACACTGCTTTAATCCCAGCACTAGGGAGGCAAACAGACTACTAATAAGTTCCAGTCCAGCCAGAACTACATAGGGAGAGCCTGTCTCAAAACATTAATAGATACAATTTGTTTTTTTTAAGTATATCCCTGTGAAAACACTATTAATATAAACACATACTACATGAAATGAATGCATATGTCTTGGGCAATATCCTGATTTGGACCTTTAAAATAAATAACAAATAAGATGCACTTGGTGGCTCGTAAGGATAACTGATGCTTTCTAAAATCTTTGTATGTTATTGGTGTGGAAAGTGAGTGCTTATGTGGCCCTGTGCATGCTAAGCAGGTACTCAACAATTGAGGATCGTCTCAGATCTCTTTAGTCTGTTTTTATAGGTATGATTTGGATAGTTGAGATTAATTGTTAGTGATACTTGATTAGTTTATGTGGTGAAAGTATCTAGACATGACAAGTTGTAGGGATGTCTTTGACTGTGACAACCTCTAAACTAAATCTGAGGTGGGGACATGGATATATTACCTCTTAAACTGAAATGTAATTACTATTTAACTAATTATCAATGAAATGTTGTATTAGATAGCACCTATAAAGTGTTTTCCCACAACACGCACTACTCTAGTATCAATAGCTCAAAATTACACACTAAATAAAAAGCTCTGGTTGGGTATAAAACTCCTTCATATATTTCTCTTAGAAATATCTTACTCTTATTGAACATGGAATCAGCTTCACTGAATAATTTACCTTCAGTAAAACACAAGAAAACAAACAATAAAAACCAAATTTGTTTCTACCTTGTCAATCTACTGGAGACCTACTGTTTGCTAGCCAGGTTTGGATTAAAAACTATGTCTCCTGGATAAACACATGTTCACATTCAAACATTTGCATGTGTGGCTTCTATTAAAAACTGCCTTCCTCCCTTTTTTCCTCCTTCCTACTTAACTAAAACCTCTGTCAACACAGTCCAAAGTATAGTCACAGACAGGGATCCTGGGCACATCAACAAAACAGTGAGCAGAAGAAGGTCTGGAGGTGAGTGTGTTCCGTTCCTAGTTTCCTGTCCTCATATTTTCTGACCAGAGAACATGTCTCACTTCTTTCTTTGTTATCGTTGGTTTTCAGAGGTTTAGGGGCATTCAGCTTGATGCCCTGGCTATAGGCTCCTTACCTAGTTCAACCTCAACTTCAACCTCTCCCTTTGCTTTTCTCTTTCCCCTTCCTTTCCCCCCTCTTCCCCGCTCTCTCTTCATCCTCCCGTGTGTGTGTGTGTGTGTGTGTGTGTGTGTGTGTGTGTGTGTGTGTGTAACCTAACTGCTTATTACCTTGGTACCCATGCCACCTCCAAGGCTATCTATCTCTGAGCACATAGAGAAATAAAAACCTCCAATCCTTCCCATTTCAATGTGCAGAAAAATGAAGGAAGCATGATTTCTAACCATTTTTATTCATTTATTTACTCCTTCACCTCTCTGATCCTCTCATGATATCGTAGGCATTCAGATGCCTTGCATTTAGGTAAATCCTAGACTGTATCCATAACTTTTCTTGTTAGCTGAAATATTAAACGGTGACAGAGAAACACCCAGTACCTATCCCCAGGGGTAGAAATGGGTAAGGAGGATAGCTCACATCTTTCTCCCACCTGTGGCTCCCGACCATCTCTTCTTTCCTCCCAAGCCTCCAGCGCAAACTTGCTTCCTTTACACTATTAAATTCCTAGCAATAGATACCAGGAAACTAATTCTATCCCATGTTCAATCAAAGAAGAAAGCAATCCAGCAGTCACAGATCTAGTGCTTTGGGCTTGACTATCATTAGCAGATACCACCCTCACCATCCGTAGGCAGTGCTCCTCAATTTACCCAAATGGTATACAATCTATTTGTAAAAACAAGTACTAAAGGCCAGGCAGTAACCATGGTACATGGATACGGATGGAAACAGACTAAAACAGAAATCAGAGCAGAACCAAGTGCCTTCAAGGAGGGAGGTAGACAGTATTGTTTCTAAGAAGCACTGGTAAACTCTCAGAGTCCTTAAAGGAGTTAAAGATTTTGGGACCAGTCAGGTGTTTGTTTCTTGTTAGTGACTATGTTAGTCTGTTTGCATTGCTACAACAAAACCCAACAGTCTATTGGCCTATTGTCAACAGAAATTTCTTTCTTGTAGTTCTGGAGGCTAAGGAGGCTTAAAGGAAGGTACTGAAATATCTACTTGATGGCTTATAGATAACATCTTTTAGTTGTATCTTCAGATGGTAGAAGGGCATGAGTATCCCCTAAGGACCTTTACAAAGGCACTGATATCAAGGACAATAATTTACCTCCCTCTCAAAGGATCTAACTGCTAGTAGTACTGCTTGGGTTTTACAATTTTAACATGTGGACTTGGGGAATGGGGACATTAACCTACTATCCATAGATGACATATACAAAATTGTTGTAGTTAAGCCAAAAAGTCTCAAAAGAAGTTTCCACACACTCTGATCTGTGGGGAGCTGATTCTATCTATAGAGATCTGGGATTTCCACAGATGGTGTAGTAGTATGGCACAGATAGAGAAAGGTGGTGCTGTCTAAGATGTGCATTCAGCCAAAGTTAGAATGACCTGCGTGAATGTCTCTTCAATACAGATGGTAAGAGGAAGCCTGTCAGATGTGGTAGACACCACAGAGAAACATCTTGCCCCAGAAGGTGTAAAAAGGCATGTATCACAATACATAGTGTTCCCATGCCAGCTATGTTTATGCTTTGAACTTGGATTCTTTCTTTTTAATTTCTTGTGATTCAAGCATGTCAGAGCCCTTGAAAATAATTCATGGTAACAATAAAAATTTTAAAAAAATCCAGACTATGGAAATGCAATGACAGACGCTAGAGGAAATAGATATAATTAATTTGAGAAGAAAAAAAAAACAACTAATTTTTTTCTTCAGAAGATTTGAAAGGATTTCATCATGAAAAGCTGGCTTCAATGTAGAAAAGATTGAACTAAAATTGAGAAACCATCCTTAAACCGTGAAATGAACATTGACTTACCATTCAAGACATCTAAAAGGTTAAGTCTCAAATACTAATCACAACTGAACCCTACAATATTCCTACACTCTAGGTCTGATATTCTTTCGGTCTTTATTATTCATTTTTATTATTATTTATTATTATTCAGTCTTTATTATAATATAGGATACATGATAAATATCACACACACACACATGCACACACAAAGAAAGAAAGAGAGAAAGAGAGAATACAAAACTTTGTGACTTTATATTTTAAATCATAGTCTGATAATAAGTCTTCGAAAGCCTGAACTATTTTGTTTTCCCACTACACAGATTTACACAGCATGAATATCTTGTCTTCTAACAGAATGAAAAAATAGTCAATTTTACTGGGAAAGTGGTTCTGTGTCCCATGCTATTTTTACCTTATCTGTGGGCATCTATAAAAATCATAGATACTATTATGTACTTTTTGAAGTAAGAAATAAAAACCCAGGTTATAAACCAAATTTAAACATGTAAAATTATAGCTGCTTAAACTTGAAGAAATCAATTTTTATTGAAATATAATTTTCTATTTCGTAATAAAAATGTACACTATTCTTCATGTATGTCAGTAAAGAAATGATCACATTCAAGCAGCCATGTTTTCATGCAAGGAAAATCACCAGCATGCTGCCTGGTAGACACTCACCCCTATTAACTTATGTCTTAAAGTCCTAACAAAACACAAAGCTTCTACTTTTCCCCATGTAATGGTTACTATTTCCTTGAAATTACACAACAATGGAGGGAAATTGTTTTAGCTTCCCCTGCTTGCAGCTTCATGTCCCCAGTGTTTGTCTGGCATATGAGTTGTAAAGTTGTTACTCTGATCTGGCTCTTTACAACATTCCTTCCTGTCTGTCAGAAAGACTTCTTCATGTCAACTACTTGTTAAGTTATACAAACTAAACAAAGGTAGAGAGACAATATTGTCCCGAGTAAGTAAATATCTAAGTCTAGTTAGAGCACCAATTGCAAGGCTCCACAGTTAGCTTCTAATTGAACATATAGAGAACAGATTTCTACAATTTCCCAAATGTTACTTGCGTAGCCTTCAGGGCCTGTCTTCTAAACCCTCCAAGCTCAGCTCTTGCAAAGTGCTTGGATTTACTGCACCAAGCCATGCAGCTCCCTGTTCCTCCACTCTAATGCCAGGAATGCTGTTTCTCCAAATAATCCACATATACACTTTATCACATAAACTTTAGCATCTGTTTAAATCTGTGTTCAAATTCGCTTACTCAGCAAGGATAATGTTGGCCTTTTCACAGTAAGGATTCTTACCATATTACTGTGTCCCACCTTTTTTTTTTTTTAGTTAAAAGATTGATTTTATTTTTATTTATGTATGTGTATTTGTCTGTATCTGTATAGGTGTGCATGCATGTGGATGCTCTTGAGGACAGAAAAGAGCCATTTATTATATGTAGCTGGAGTTACAGGCAGTTGTAAACTCCGCATCATTGGTGTTAGGAACCAAAATCAGGCCCTCCATGAGAGCAACCAACACTCTTAACCACAAGGCCATCTTCCCAGGCCCTTTTTCTTTTGTTCTCTCTCTCTCATTCTCTCTCTCTCTCTCTCTCTCTCTCTCTCTCTCTCTCTCTCTCTCTCTCTCTCTCTCTCTCTTTCTCTTTCTTTTTTTTGGGGTGTGTGTGGGGGCGTTTAAGACAGGGTTTCTCTGTGTAGCCCTGGCTGTCCTGGAACTCACTCTGTAGACCAGGCTGGCCTCAAACTCAGAAATCCGCCTGCCTCTGCCTCCCAAGTGCTGGGATTAAAGGCATGCACCACCATTCCCTGGCTTTTCTTTTCTTAAAGTACTTGTTACCTTCCAGACTTTCTCGCTTACTTACTACACTTTTGTCTACTGCCTATATAGGTTAGAATGGAAGTTTCAAGTGCACAAGGACAGTATTCTACTCACTGGAATATTTGAAGCCCTTATTATGTATCTCATGCATAAAAATCATGAATAAATGTTTGCTTAATGTATAAATAATATTTCATATCAATCTAAGGTTTCATCATATACTAATATTTCATGTTAATGATCATTGTGAGAATCATCTACTCCATCCTTCCTCTGTAATAAATTTCAAGCTAAGATAGATACATAAAATAAATTATCAATGCTCTCTGACATCCATGTCAGACAGAACATTTTTATAACAGTTATTAAGTGGGAGAAGAGCATTTATACAATGGTATGTGAACATAAAGCCCCACTAATAATAAATTTCAACTTTGTAAAATCTATAATGTGAAGAACCAGTGTTTGTGAATTATCATCTAATTTTTTGGTGAATGGAATAAAATTATAGTTTAATCATGTCAAATTTCTTAAAGGTACAATTATCATATACTACACATTTCACAGGAAATATTTAGAATATTGGTAGCATGAAACAATTTTGTTATAACAGATAACAAAATTTAAGCCTTTCCTTAATTATTAAACAATATATTTCAAAACTTTATGTAGCAATGTATTCACATTTAAGTTAAGCTATATTTTCTAAGAGGCAGAACAATTTTTGGCAACAAGTAGTTGCCTCTGGCTCTTTAGTATCAATCTAAGACATATTTGGGGCTGTAATCTGACTTCCTTAGTTAGCATTTTCCTAATCTGTTTTCTGTGATGACTTTTACTTCAGATGCTGAGATTCAGAGATCTGATAGGAGCCAGGGATTCTGGCAACTAAGGGTCCTGAACATAGCTTACATATTTGCCTGTTCTTAGTTTGAATGAAGAGCTGAAGGCAGGTTAGTGAGAAGATCAACTGGGCTCACTTTTGCTGTGTTGATGCATATTATCCATGGACCATCCCTCTAAGAGTCTGAGACTTCGTAGTTTTCAGGCAGTATTCGTTGACCAGCCTGCCAAGTTTCATGCTGAAGATTTTGGAGTCTCTTTTCTAGATTCCTTCTAGTTGATCTATGAACTTTTTAATATTTTGCACATTCAGTTTGCTAGAGTGGACTGTTTCCTAGCATTTTAACTGTCATCACTACAAAATCTCAAGCTCATTCTTGATCAACAATGCAATGCATAAATCTGATGAAGAGGTTCTGGTCACCAAGAAAGAACACCACTATATCATAGTCACTGTAGGTTTAAAGGGGTGACAATGGAAGCTAGCTGCTTCTTCAAATTAATTGATAAGACAGTCAAGTATCTCCTGGAGGTCCTGTCTTATTGCTGTATCATGTAGCCTACAGACCGAGAACTGTTAATTATGAGGTTATCTTTATGACTTTGGGAAATGAATATACTGATAGAAGAATTAAAAGAAGCAGGGAAGAAAAATTTGGTTGTTACAATTAGATAGTACTGTTATCTTTACATGTTTTGAGATAGTCATTCTAGAGAGGAATAAAGCAGACTTACACTGTGGGTATTAGCAATTCATAAAGAAGGCTTCGATGGAGGAAAAGTATGTTCTTTAGAGACTGTTGCATAATAAGCTTCCAGACTTAATTTTAATCTAATTCAATAAAACACATCATGCTCAGACACGAGATGACAAGACAATAGTTAAAGGGCACTGAAAATTTGTCTTGGCTGTGGAGCCTGCTGCCTCAAAGCTAGAGATAATGAAAAATTTAAGGATGAAGTGCCCTTGACTTGTCAGCCTAGTCTCTGAACTTGAGCTAATGACATTTTTAAACTAATGTTTACTCCTGAAGTGTTACCCACTGCCTCCAAGAATTTTTCTCAATGTAATTCAATTCTTAGTAGAGGACAATGATTTAGGGCTCACTAACAATTTTTTTTCCTTACACTTCATGTTTAAAGACAGATAACCTGACAGCTACAAAATTTCAGAAATGTGTGTTTTAGAGAAATAACATACTTAATGTTTTACCAGTGAACTATACTGCTGTGGTGAATGTTAAGATAATAGAATTTTACTCAGCCCTAAAAATGTCTATAGCATGTAAATTAGCAAGTAACCCTACTAATAATATGAGATGAAAAGGCAGAGTATAAAGGTATATACAAGGATTTAACCCATTTTGTAGCTACATTTTTACTTATATCTGAAAGCATATTCACACTCAGATACATATTAAATTAGAACAATCATTAAAATACTGTTATAACAATAACATTATAGATACAACTTATCTATCATTTCCCCCAATTTTAATTAATTCAAAGAAGATCTGTTGCTTTGTTAATAAGAAAAGTAAGTTATTAGTTGAAAGTAGAAAAAGCTTCCCCAGGGCTTTAAGTTCTGAAGTCAGCCATCTCAAGTGGAAGGAAGGGGCAGCCTAGACAGCCATGACCCAGAAGCCCAGAGGCCAAACCGGATTTGCAGTGCTGTGTCCCCATTGGTGGGCACTAATGAAGCTTGCATGTTAGAGGCCCATTAGCAAGCCCAGCGTGCCCATTGCAGTAATGTGCTTTCACAAAGCTCTGCCCCAGGCAGTGAGCCACCTGCCCAAGGACAATCAGTGTGGTAATGGAAGCTCCTTTCTGAAAGCCCCAGACCTTCATCTTCCTCTAAGAGTGAAGAAGGCACAGCTGTTCTTCAATATTGCATCCTTTTGACATTCCAGTTCCTTAATCCCACCTGGGGCAAGAGAATACTTTCAGTTTGTACTGTACCTATGGGCACAGGCATCCACAGTTTCTTAATTTTCCCCCAAATTCCTCTGACTGCCTACGTGGAGATCATCAAAGACAGGTTTATCTTTTTTTCCTCGACTTTGAACTCATTCTGTGTCTTGAAAAATCAGGTGCATGGATCGTCTTTTCAAAATCCTACTCAGAACCTAAAGACAGTTTCTTTATTTCCATCTTGCTTCTGTGTCATTACTTTCAAACAAGTGCAGGGGAAAAGCCGGTATGTGAGAGATGTTACCCTGAAACTTACTATGGTTAAGTTTGTGGGTCAGCCTGCCTAGACTATGTGCTTGCTGTTTGGCCACTATGACTTTTAGATGTGGTTGACATTTCACTCAGCTGACTTAAAGAGAAATGAGTTGCCTTTCATATGACAGTGGGACTCATCAAACTAGCTGAAGCTTTTAGGTGTAAAAATAAGGGTCCCCGTGAAGAAAGAATTTTGCCTCAAGACTCTACATAGAGTTCTGTCTGATTTACCATGCATGAACATGCCCTACAGATTTAAGACTTGCCAACTCCAAAATCATGGAAGACAAAACAAAGATCTCTTTCATATTAAAAGGTTCATTTTATTTGTGTTTATGTGTGTGTGCATGCACTTGTGGTTCTGTTGTTTGCTTGTGCCAGTCTGTGTAGGTTCTCTGTGTGAGAACCTACACAGAGTCCAGAAAAGGGTATCATATCCCATGGGGCTACAGTTCTAGGCTCTGAGACATAAAAAATAGTGATGTTGGCAAGATTCTCCCGCAAGAGAAATATTCTTCCTTAACCAATGAACCACCCATCTGTCACAGAAATACTTTTTAGTATTTCTTTTGTCTCTCTGTATAATTAGCATAGATTCAAATCAGAGAAAAGAATAAAAGTTTAATTAACATACACATCTCCTTTTGTTTTATTCTGAACAATTTTATTATTTTTCATGATCCCAGGTTTCCTATCTGCAAGACACTGGCTGTGGCATTAACCAAAGAACTTTCAGAAGTGAAGAACTTAGAGCATTCCCTGTGATGAGCAGCATATTAAAGGAGCAATGACCTAACACCAAAATTTATGGCACCCAGTCAGTGGTACTGGGATAGTTCTTCTTTTCCTCCAGTGATCTTACTTAGAACCTTCACTATCTTTCATATGTAAATTCATAAGCCTTGCACCCAGGGACCTGGGAAATTAGATAATACAAACCTCTGTCTTATACTTAAAAGAATGTTTCTTTGCTTTCTAAACTCAGCCACCCAGTCTGACTCTCATGATGTCATTAATGTCTGTTTAAATCACACCTAAAGTAAAAAGCATTCAGTTATTTGATACTAGAAATCATTATTAGGAAAAGTCATTAAGATAAAAATTATGCCCATTTCTCCAAATGAAAAAAACTGGGCAAATAATTTCCCAGAAGCAAAATAATTGACTAATAGTCTCATCCATGTAAACTCATCTTTATCATGTTTTCATGCCAGAAAATGAAAATATTCCCATAAGTTTCTGAAATTAAAAAGCAAGCTAATATTGAACCCACAGGGGATGGCTCATCAGTTAAGAATGCTTGATTTTCTTACAGAGGAGCTGGGTTTGGTTCCCAGCTCTCATAAGGTGACACACAGCCACCCATAATTCTAGTTCCAGGGAATCCAACACCCTCTTGTAATCTCTGTGGGCTTGGCACACATATATGGCACACATGCCTATATTCAATCTAAACATTTGTAAACATAAATTAAAAATAAATCATTTTCATTTTATGTGAACACAATTGAAAATTATTCTTTCCTTCTTAATTTACTGAAAACTATAGAGTCAAAACTTATGTATCATATATAGTTACTATTATTTTATTTAGTTTCCTGTTATAGAAATCAAGTTATCCTTAATTTGTTACTTAATTTGAAAAATTTAATCCATTATGGAATAATTCAAGAAAAAAATATATATATATGTGCACATACAGATAGATGGTAGATAAGTAGGTAGATACATATACCCACATACTTACTTAGATAGATACAGCAGTTTTATAAGAAAAATTTCATAGATTTATTAGAAACTGGAGAAATACTCTTGTGATACACATTCAGACTTTCTTCATTGTTGTACCTCTATATCAAAACAGAGAGCATCAGTAGGACAATACCTTGCTCAACTCCGAATGCATTCAGGCAAGCCATGTGATTCTGAGGGAGTGGTGGGGATTAGAATATTACTGGAAACCAACAAACGCCAAATCATATTTTGCACAGGGAAGTGCTTTTTCTCACTCTTTAAATTTCTTTTGAAGGCTCTAAAAGGATAGTCCAGAATTGGAAGCCAAATAAAAGATGAGAAAAGCAAACTATCAGATATAGGAAGAGAGGGTGTACAAGTGTTCCCAGGAGAACTAGAGCTAGCTATTGTCACTAGACTGCTGGTCTGCGGATGGATAGTTAAGAAGGGAACATGAAAATTCTTTTGTGAGAGCCTGAATTTTTATCTCTGTTTGCAACAATGACCATATCTAGTCTCTAAGAATACGAGAGCCCACTTGCTATTAGGTGTTCCCTGTTTGTAAGTGATTTGGCCCATGAAAGGATTTCAAAATAATGCAACTATAAATGATGGTTTCACATCCATTGAAAATGATCCGTATCCTAACAAATGCCAAATATGCCATCAAATTTGTAGAGAGTTCTTTTTTTCTATCCAGATTATCTTGGAGAAGTTTTTTTTTCCAGCTGTTGGCTCATGTTAGCTTCATTGCTCTATTCTTTCTGTTCTTTACATAACTGAGGTGAAACAGACTTTTCACCTAAAATAACTCATTGCATCAATTACAAGTACTTTAGAACTATCTCCCAGAAAACTGAACTCAAAGTGACTAAACTAGACAAACATATTAGATTATTCAACTGAAGAACTAGTGTCCTGATTAGTCTTTTTTTCAACTGGACACAAGCTAGTCATTTGAGAAGTGGGAACCTCATTTGAAAAAATGTCCTCACCAGATTTCTCTTCAGGCAAGTCTGTGGGGGCATATTCTTGAGACATGATTGATGTAGAAGGGTGCAGCCTACAATGGATGGTAGTAACCCTGGGTTGTAGGTCCTGGATGGTAGAAGAAACAAATCTGAGCATGCTCTGAGCAAGCAAGCAAACAAGTGAGAAGCATCCCTCCATAGCTTCTGCTTCAGTTCCTGCCTCCATGCTCCTGACTTGAGTTCCTAACCTGACTTCCATGTGTGATGTAGTATAATCAGAAAGAGCAAATTGCTTTTGTTCATAGTGGTGAATCCCAGCTGTAGAAACACTAATTATGAGAACTAGCATTGCTAAATTCAGGTGGACTGAGTCAGATACTTCTCACTGTCATCACAAATGTACTTGTTCTGCCTCTTCTCATTTTATCCTAATGCTGGCTTCTCAGAGCCTCACAGCACCTATAAGTAGACATCAGGATTTAAACATTGTGTTCTACATACCCTCACAAAAAGGACATTTGGGAGTTATGGTTTTCAAGAACAGACTTAAGTCATGTGCCCACCCCTAAGCAAATTAAGTGGTTGAGTTAAGTCAGTTAACATACACGTTGTTTTTATTAGACATAAGAGCAAATCCATAAAAGCAAACGACTTTGTGTAGAGGGGTAAGTGCTTTTACTGACAGTTGTGCGATTCCCAGAGGAAACAAAATTTACTCTCTACATCGAAACACCAGTTAATATAATTCAACCCCTGTTGATTTGGAAAGTCTCTAAGTGATTTTCAGTGTGATTGATTGGGATGTGATTCTAATGTTTCTGTATGAGGATATCCCATTTGTTAATTAAACAAAATTTTTTAATCAAAATACTCCATTTAATCTATATAAAAAAAAAAGTGAAACCAAGTCCATTTGCTACCTGAAATATGGAACAATAAACAATTTTAAAAAAATAAATATTAGATTAAGGAAGATACCTATTAACACACTGATATTGTCAGCTAGAGTTTACAGGAAACTGGAAAAATTAAAATTACAGCTGTCAGAAAAGTAGTGATGGCTAAAACAATACCCAGTTTAATGGCAAAATGAAAGAGAGAACATCACAAAGAAATCAAGAGTCTGCCCCAGAGTGATTGACAGGTCTGCAGAACTCTCCCTTCCCAGGGAAACAAGTGAATAGAGCCACATTGAAGATAGAGATCCACAGAAGATCAGCACTGTACTCTCAGTAAGAGACATTTTAAGGAGAACAAGAACCGTAAAATGTTGAAGGCAGACCAAAATTGTATGCTGTAGCCACAGAAGCAAGAGATGCTGCAAAACCCTGGCTCCTCAGCACTCCACTAAAAACAGCAATTAGAAAACATTTCAAAACTCCCGTGCTATGTTGGTACTTTGATAACACTATACTATCCATGAGCCATACTTTCAGAAAACTCAGGGCAAATGGTATAGGACTACAGCATTTACGAAAACCTGATCAATAAGACTCTTTTAGAATATGGGGAACAATTAGAATCAGACCCAGATCAGCAAGATGGTAATCTCTTCAGACCCAGAGACTGAGGGAGAATACACTTAACATCCAAAGCAGGATACCAAGCTAGACATAAAGAATGGCTGCTTAGAGGACTGGCTACCATCTATGATGTACCATGGGAAGAACTGCCCATAGACAACAACAACATCCATAACCCATCCATCCTCTGAACTGTCAAGAGGTGTGACCAGATCTATGACTTTAATTGTAAAAGAAAACCCAATAATGGGGACATTATCTGTGCCTAAACCTCCAAAGAACCACCTGGGAGTGAGACAGGCTTCTGGCAGACTAAGGAGGGATGCTAAGAGAGTCAAGGCTAGAAAAAGAAGGCAGGGTAAACTGAACTCAGACTCTATACCTGGTTGGCTTTTGTGGCAACTTGACTCAAGCTAGAGTAATCTTGGAAGAGAAAACTCAATGGAGAAGATAGTACCATCAGATTGCTGGTAGACAAATGTGTTTCCTTTTCTTGATTAACCATTGATACAGAGAGGTCCAGGTCACTGTGTCTGGTCAGGTTGCCCTGGAAGTATATAGTAACTCTAGCAGAGAAAGCCATGGGGAGCAAGTCCATAAGCAGCTCTCCTCCAATGCTTCAGTTTCAGTTCCTTCTTCCAGGTTCCTACCTTGAGTTCCAGCTCCGACTTCTCTAAAAAATGACCTGAGAGTTATGAACTATAATGAACCCTTTCTCCAAGTTGCTCTTGGTCACAGTGTTTTATGCTAGCACTAGAAACTCTTAAGGTTTAGGAAGCAACTAAGCACACAATGTTCAGGAAGTAAACCAAATTTATTCTGTGAAAACTCACAAAGAGCCTCCCCAAGGATATAGGAACTAACAGTTTCTGGAAAGAGGAGATTCCAATCTTTGTCTAAGTCAATAAGATAGGTTCAGGGATGTAGCCTCATTGGTGATGTAGCTGCCTGTGGGAGATCTGTTGTTGGGACTCTCCTATCTTGCACTAAGTAACACCAACAACCTAACCTGCTCACCGATCTAAATCTGGTAGAATACCCTCTTTGGTTTGCTGGTGGTGACTCATCTAGAGATGTCTCATCTGTGATACACAGATGATTGTTTGCACCTTTCTAGACAAAACACAACCACAGACCAACACTCTCCTGTTTTGTCTCAATGTCTCCTATTTTTTCTTTGTTTTTTCTGTTTACTTAAATATTTCTGAGAGAATACAGGTCAGCTCAGTTTATAAGTGGCCATGCCCAGTCTTCAGAGAGGTCAGACTGTTTTAGATACCTCACTCCACTTCTTTATCCCTCTCTTTTCATTCAAGCTTTAGCCCAAGCTGCCTGACCTGCTCCCCATTCAGCTCTCCTCTTTCCCTTGTATTTCCTCTCGACTCTACCTCTCCTCTTTCTCTGTTAGCTGGATACTAATCACCACTTTCACTCTGCCCTTTTTTTCTATTTATATCCACAGAAACAAATGTGTTAATGCATGCATACAGTATTTATCCACATTCTTCTATTTCATAAAATAACTGGTATTTATGAGGTGATTGCTTCTAATTCGATTATTCCTGTATTTTCACAGTGGTCTTCCCCTTTAATAGTTTTTGCGAACAATATCCTACTCTTAGGTATGTTTAATATTGTTCCACAAACATAATTTTAGCCAAGGAAAAACACACTACAATAACGCAGACCCCAGTACCCTTCGAAGATTGTGAATACATCCATGGAAAGAACAAGAGTGATTAAATGATAAGTTAAATGATCTGACTCTAAACACAATAAATATGTAAAAATACAAGAAACATGACAATTCAAGACAATGTAACTTCTGTACATTAATTTCCTTCAATGAGCATGAATTAGTCAAAATCTCAGATGCAAAGTTTAACCACTGATAAATAAATATGCCCAAAGAGAGCAAAGAAGATGTCAAGGCCTGAATGAATCCTGAGAGAAGCCAAATGAGGATGAGTAAAGTAAGGAAGTGAGTACAAGACATGAAAGTATAATTCAGTGAGGAGATAGAAATAAAAAAAGAGACAAGCTGAGGGTACAGAGTGCCTCGATGAAGGTAAATACTGAAAAATAAAATAAGCAATTGAACAAAAGACAGAGACATGTAATTCACTGGGGAGGAAGAAATACTTTATAAAAAATACAAACTGAAATATTGAAAGTTAAAAATGTAATGCGTCTATCACAAAAGCATTGGGGAAGCCTCATCCACAGAATAGCTATTAAGTGATAAGTGAGTCACTAAAGAAATCAAGATTGAAATAAAAAACTCTAGAGTCAAATACAAATAAAAACAAAATGTACCAAATATTATAGGATGGAAGGAAAGAAGTCATAAAGAGAAGGTTAATAGACAAGCTCCTCCATTAAAAACACTAGGAGATCTCAAATAATTTAACACTGAACTTAGGGACCTGGAAAACACAATCCCCCATCCCTTATCTGCAAAGTTAATAATAATTAAAATCAGAGCAGAAATTAATGTAATGCAAATGAAAATTAATATAAAAAGTTAATGAAATAATTGGTTCTTTGAAAAGATAAACAAAATCATCAAACTCTTAGCTACACTAATGAATAGAGAGAAGACTTATATTAGTGAAGTTAGATATGAAAATGAAGAGATTTTAATGAAAACCAATGAAATTCATAAAATCATCAGGACAAACTCTGAAAATGTGTAACCCACTAATATAAGATCTTAATAATTCAGAGCAATTCTAGATGCACATAACTCATCACAATTAAGACATGATGTTATAAGCAATTGAAGCATATTGATAATGAGAAACAATTGGTAATGGATAAAAAATATTTCAGCAGAAAAAAAGAGTCCAGGCCCTGATGGAGTCACGGCAGAGTCCCACCATGTCTTTATGGAAGAATGAATTCAAAGCTTGTCAAATTATTCCATAAAAAAGAAAAGGAAGGAATGTCACCTATTTTTAAGATGCCAGTATTAACCAAATGTAAAATTCAGATAAAAACAGGTTAAAATAAGAAAATGAAAAGCCAGTCGCTTTGATACACATGAATAAAACAGTAAAATACTTAGAAACAGAATTCAAGGATCCATCGCAAGCATCACTCACTGTAATCATGTTGTGCTCATTGTAAGGATCTAGATACTGCTTGATATATGTAAATAAATACATGTATTATATAAAGAAACAGAATTTACAAGGTAATCTTAATAGATGCAACAAAGACATTTGACAAATTCCAATACCCATTCTTGTTGAAAGTCTGATGAGACTAGGAATAGAAGGGACACATCTCAATATAATAAAGACTATACATATATAAGCCTATAGATGACATCACAATAAGGGAAAACTAGAAGCTTTTACTAAACTCAGGAACAAGCCAAGGGTGTACACATTCTCCATTCTTAGTCAACATAGTTATTCAAGTCTATTTAGTAATACTAGAAATACAAGGGATGCAAGCAGGAAAGGAAGAAGTGAGATGTGACTTTACATAGCAGACCATAAAAATTCTACTAGAGATGCTAAGAACTCATGACCTCTTTCAGCAAAGTGGTAGATACAGAATCCTTATAAAGAATTTAGAACCTCTCATTTACATCAAGTGCATTATGCACTTTTTTCTAGCTATAATAAAATATCATGATAAAATCAACCTGAAGAAGAAAGTGCCTATTTTGGCTCATAGTTCATGATAGCAGGGAAATTGAAGTGGCAAGAATTTGAAACAGGTTATCTTACTGCATCCACAATCAAAAAGCAGACAGCGACAAACATTTGCATGCATATCATAATTTCTCTTTCATATAGCCCAGAATCCTACCCCAGGTGATAATGCTGCCCACAGTGGTTAGTCTTCCTGCCTCAATGACCTAATCAATAAATTCCATCACAGGCTTACTCAGAGAATACTCTAATCTACAAAGTCCCCACACGTTTGTCTGTAGGCTTGTCTCATAAGTGGTTCTAGATCTTGTCAAAAGGACATTTATCACTAAACAGTATAACTGTACCACTTGTCCACTTGCTACCCAAACATGTCCTTTCAAATCATAATCTTATCTTCAAAGTTTTGCTTGTGTCTCAGAATATAAAATATAATCCAACTTCAAAATTCCCCACAGTCTTTAAGAATGCCAACAGTTCAAAGTTGGGTTCACATCTCATCAGTGAGTCCAGAAAACTCTCTCAACTGTTAGCTCCTACGAAGACAGGGGACAAAGTCTAATACTAGCATTCTAATGACACTGAGTGAACATGCTCACTTAAGAGTGGGAGAACCAGGGATAGCAAAGAATGACATGACCAAAGCAAGACCAAAACTTAGTAGAGGAAACACTAAATCTTGCATCTAGTTTTCATTATTCAGTGCTTATAATGTAATTATTTGGGTTCTAAAGGGCACACCTTTCTCTGTTGTTTCTTTTTGTTAGGGTGTTTTACCATGGTAACAAAAATGAAACTACAATAGAAACTGGTAGCAAGGAAGTAGAGCTGTTACCGTGATAAAACTGAACATGTTTTTTTTCAGGCCATGTTAACTTTGTTGGCTCTAAAAGACTTTGGAACTTTGTGTCAGAAAGGATTCTGAATGCTGGAAGCAGAGCTTAGTGCATAGTCTTAGAGGAAGCTTGAGGAGAAAATAAAGGAAATTAGAAATAGAAGAAATTAGAGAAAAAATCAGAATGGAGAAAGAAGTTGTGGTACTTTGAATACACTTGGCCTGGGGTGTGGCACTATTAGGAAGTGTGGCCTTGGGAGTAGGTTGTCACTGTTGTCATGGGCTTTAATACCCTGGTCCTAGCTGTCTAGAATCCAGTCTTCTTCTAGAAGCCTTCAGATGAAGATGTAGAATTTACAGCTCCTCCTGCACCATGCTCTCACCTGGATGATAATGGACTGAACATGTAAGCCAGCTGCAAGTAAATGTCCTTATGTACGTTGCTGTTGTGGTCATGGGATCTAGCGGCAAAGCCCTACTTAAAACAGAAGTGTAGACAGTCAAGACCTGATTTACAAAGTTATAGAGAGGAACAGATTTCTATTAGACACAGGGGGTGGTGCTATTTGTGTGATACTTTGGGATAAGAATCTAGGTGTGGATATTAGGCTGGGGGCTGAAGAAGCAGCTACAATTGTTAAAGACATCAGCACCACTGAAGTGAAAGCTCCTGTGGTTCTTTGGCACGAAAGGGAAGGATTTTTCCTTGTGGTCAGCACCCTGAAGCTGATATATCTATGGTCCAAGGTGGCTCAGCTACATCTTGAGCTGGCAAAAGAACTTAGCAACGTAAGCAAGTGTCTATGTATCCTTGTTCTAAAGGTGTGAATGTTTCATGATCGAAGAGGTCCTACATAGAGTCTGAGGCCCAACCAGGTGGGTCAGAGTTAGAGTCCAGATTGAAAGGCCTTGAGAAATAGCATAAAGCTGTAAAGGTGTAGTCTCAATTGCAATGGAGACTCTGGGATAGTGTAGATGCTACAAGGAATGGGCATCTGCCAAGGAGTGTTGCAGGTGTGGAATGGAACCTAAGAGAGAAGCTATGTGTGCTGCAGATGGCACAGATGGATAGTGTTGGCTACCCAGGGTTTTGGAGCCTAGAAGGTGAGACCCAGATGCTGGACATGCAGGTATAGAATTTGGTAATTGCCCTGACTTAGGTTTTATTTTGATCTGATTGTTCCTTGTGCTGACCTATTTCTTTCACTTACATAATAAGAATGCTAACCTATGCCATCATATATTTATGCATTAATCTTTTTTTTAAAAGAGATTTTGAACTTTTAAAGGTGGACCTTACCTTACATTATGAGTTTGCAGGAAAGGATAGAAGTTTATGGTTTTATAGTGGTATGTTTGTGTGTCAAGTTGGCAAGCTAAGGAGCCTTTGATGATTAGCTCCAATTGTTTACTTGTTACAACCTGGACTCTTCTGAAAAGAGAGGCTTAATAAGATATTGTCTGCCCAGGTTGGCTCATGGTCATGTCTATAAGGTGCAGGGATTATCTTAATTATGTCAGTTAATATTCAAAGACTATCAAGGGATTGATGACACCGCCAGTAACCTGTGGTACCTAAAATAACAACTCCCCATAGACATTTCTAAGGCTGTTCTTCCCAACAAAATCACCCACAGTTGTGCCTGAAGGTTTCTCCCGTAGGTGGTTCTAGATCCTGTCAATTTGACAACTAACTCTATCTTAGTTGGGGTTTCTATTGCAGTGATGAAACAACATATCTAAAAGCAATTTGTGGAGGAAAGAGTTTATTTAAGCTTATAATTCTCAGGGCATATTCAATTTCTAAGGGAAGTTAGGACAGGTTTGATATCACTATAGTGGGCTGAGTCCTGTAGCTTCAATCATTAATGAAGAAAATGCTTCACAGACTTTCTCACAGGCTAATTAATCTTATGAAGGTATTTCCTCAATTAAGACTCCTTTTCATATGAATCCAAGTTGTGTCAAATTGACAAAAACAAGCACAAGAGCTAATCAGAATACACCCAGTAGCAGTAGCAGCAGCACCACCACCAGCAGCAGCACCACCAAATCTTTCTATATAACAAAAAGAAATACATTAAAGGAGAAATTAGAGGACCTAATATGTTCATGGATTGAAATTGTGAAACATAGATAAACTACTAAAAGTAATCCATGTAGCCAATACAATGTCCATCCAAATTGTGACACAATTTTCATAAAGGTTGAGAAAGAATAAAAATTTATGTGGAAATACAAAATAGCCTGGATATCAAAGTTAATTAGAAACAGAAATAAATAAAGCTGGAAGTATCTCCATTCTTCATTTTGAGTTATCCTACTAAGCTATTGTAACAAAGTAACAGTACTCACATAATTATAGACAAGTAAATGAATGGGGTAGGAAGTACTTGCATATAACCACATCTACCTACATCTATGATTGTTATAAAGATTACAAACAGATCCATTACAGACATGATAGAATAGCATCTTCAACAAATGACAGGAGGAAAAATGGAGATTCATAGGTAAAAGTAGAAAACTCGATTATCTCTCCTCACTATGGACCTAAGTCAACTCTAAATAGATAAGATACCTGAATGTAAGACCTGAAACTCTGACACTATCAGTAGATAAACAGTTATAAGGAAGCAGAAAATATTGTCATAGGCAAAGATTTTCTAATTAGGACTCCAAGCACTCAGGAAAAAAAATGCCAAGGATTGACAAATGGTAACTCATGAAATTAAAAATCATCACCATGGAAAATAAGATGGTTAATTCAATAAAAAGATTTTGTACAATAGAAGAAAATATTTGCTAGTTATACATTAAACATAAGGTTCATATCTAGAAATACAAATAATATAAAAATGAAAAGTAAGTAATAGATAATACTATCTTAAAAAGATACTAGTCATCAAAAAAATGCATGCTAAAGTTCCAGTGAGATTCCACATCACCAAAGTCAGGACTACAATCATTAAGAAAATAAATTGGGCTGGAGAGATTGTTAGGAGCATGTGTTGCTCTTCGAGGGGAGCTGAGTTTAGTTTTCAGGATGTGTGCAAGGCATCTCAGATCTCCTATAAGTCTGGTTTCATAAAATCTGAGCTTCTGACATCAAAGGGCACCTGCAGTCACATGTACAGACCCCAGATAGACTTAAAAATAAAACAATAATAAAAAAAATCTAAAAATAAGTAGAAAGCAACAACAATGCTGGCAAGTCCATGGACAAAACAATGCTTACATATTGCTAGCAAGAGTGTAACCTAGTTCGGCCTTTGTGGAAATCAAGACAGAGCTAAAACGACAAAAACAGCAAAAGAGCTGAAAATAGGTCTGCCAAGTGACTCAGCGACACCGCTCTTGCTTATTCACCCTAAGAATCAACATTAATGTTTAACGGAACTTTTCACAATAGCTAAGTAATAGTGTCCAAAAATAGACGAATGAAAAGGAAAATATGACATTTATACACAGTAGAATATTTTTAAGTCAGGAAGAAGAATGCAGTTGTGCTATTTGCTACACAAATAAATATAACTGAAGTTAATCATATAAGTAAATTAAGACAGACTCACAAAACCAGGTATTGTATTGTTTCATTTATGAGGTTTTACATAGATGCATAAGGCATGTATGTATGTGTGTGTGTGTATATATATATATGCATATATGCATGTATATATAGAATGCATAAAGTTATCTATCTCTCTCTATATATGGATGTATAAAGGCATATAGGTACATGTATGGATGAATAAAGGCATATATATTATATATCTATACATAGAGGCATGCATGTGTCTCCCTCTATATAGGCATA